>JAOWBB010007068.1:0-13143 GCA_028565995.1 Ricinus marginatus
TTATTATTTATTTTTTAAATATTTAATTTAGCTAAAATATAAATCAAATTTATAAAATTCCATATTGCTTTCAATTTTAGATCCGATAATCTAAGGCCATATAATATATAATTAATGTTAATATAACATTAATCTTATTTTTAATTTCACAAAGAGAAAAAAAATTTTATATTTTGTAATATATTCCGCCTAAAAAAATTATTAAAAAATAAATCTATAATTTAACGGAACTGAACCTCGTCTTTTAAATATTTTCATTATTTTTAATATACATCAAATTTCTTCTTGATGGATTTAAAAATTTTGGGCCGAATTATGCGATATAAAAAAAAGCATTGCTTTCGAAATAATTTCTTATGAAAACAATGATAGCAAATTCTTGCCGCAACATTGCAAAATCACGATTCGAATTATTGCCCTTTCTCTCTGCAAGATAAATTCCATCAAAAATTATGCATTGAAATTATAATTGAAAGGCATTTCAGGCATCACTAATACATAGATTTTAAGAAAATCACTGAAAATGGTCCAAGAATTTCTAAATGAATACATCATACTTTACAAAACGAAAATTTTCGATACGATTTACAAAAAGAGGTTTATCCTCAGATTCATCAAACAGTAATGAATGTCTCGTTTGTTTAAACGAAATATTTTTGATGCATTCCTTAAAATACTTTTGGTAAAGATTGTCTGAGCAAAATGTTACACCCAAAAGTGAATGTAATGAAACTAACTAAACTAAAACAATTTAACTTAACACATGAATAATATTCAATGATGCCTGTTCACCATTCGTTCGAAAATTTTCTCAATTGGTGTCTTGAAAACATGGGCTGAAAATTTAGAAGTATAGCAAAAGTCCCAACATAATCTCGGTTTGCGTATGAGGTAATATATCAAAATTATTAAAATAATAATTTAAAGCATATCTTATAAAAGTATAATTATCGATAATACTAACTTTGTCAAAAGATTGAAATACTTATTCGAACACTGACACTAAGATTAAAAAACGGAATATGGACTATAACTTCTATAAATTTCCAATATTGTATTAGGAAAAAAAAAATTTATTTTGATAAGATGCAGTCTATTTCGTTTAAAAAATTATTTACTATACTTCGAAATTCTCGGCAGAATTTTTAACGGTGAAAAATTCATTCCCTGTGGAATTATATTAATCATAGACAGAGTTATAAAGTTTTTTTTTTAATCATTCACAGTTAAATATAAATATCTATCCATCAAAGCAATAATTACAGCATAACTAATTCCATTATTTCAATCTGAAAAAATTTTTCTTTCATAATCAAAATTTCTAAATTTCAGTTTTTTATTTTTTGACTCATGTTTATTTTTAAATATTCTGAAATAAAGATTTTATTATATTATATTTTAGTTTTAACATGAATTACGTAATATATATATAATAATATGCGTAATAATATATTACATATATTATGATATATATTTGTTGCTTTAATATACATATATTACAGCAAGTATTTTTTACAGTAAAACTGCAAGTTCATTTCAGTAAAGCTTTATGCCGGTTTAC
Organism: Ricinus marginatus; assembly: GCA_028565995.1. Lineage (NCBI taxonomy): Eukaryota > Metazoa > Arthropoda > Insecta > Psocodea > Ricinidae > Ricinus > Ricinus marginatus. Next base: position 1,562 of record JAOWBB010007068.1, read on the forward strand.
TTAACCTAATCTAATTCGGTATAGCCGAACATAAAGAACATATTATCAAAAATCTTATGCTGCATTTTAAATGATTTATTATTTCGTTGTAGAATTATCGAATGCGTAAATCTTTTTAATTTTAACACACATGTTGAAACGATAGTTAATAACAAAAAAGCGTAAATGCAATTACAATTTTTTCATTTTTCCGAACCCAGTTTTACATTTCCTTAATTTTACATCGCATGATTAATTAAAAGTATTGCCTTTAATTTTTTATCACATATCCGAAAATAATAATCTCAGCTTTGATAAATTTCTATAGCTTAAACTTCTTTGTAGTATGATAATATGTTCTTTACAAATCACTATTATAATGATGCTGTCCACCACTAATTTTGCACATTAAGTGAAACAAAGATAAATAAGCTGACTGATAAGTCGAAATAAATCATTTAAGAAAACTTATCAGCTCTCTCAAAATCTATAATGGAATTTTTACAAGTAGACGATTAATTTAAATCGTTTCACGTTTAAATTTAAAATTAGCTCCAACAATTACGTATACGGAATATGTTTAACTGATGGTATATATAAGAAAACAAAAGAAAATAATAGAAAAATTTTTGGTAAAAGAGAAGAAAAAAGGTAGAAATGTTTTCTTATGATTGAACTGAATAATCATTGAATTGAGCAGTTCTACAAGTATTATTACAATCTGTAATATTGCACAAATAAAAAAAACTGGTTATCTGGCATTGAACTCGAAAGTAAAAAATTCTTTTAAAAACTGCATCGGAATGAAAAAATTATTGTAAATTAAACGTAATTTATTCGCAATATTCGAGCAGCAAATAACAATCACATACTTTGAATTTCGAATTAATTTTTAAAGTATAATTTTTTATTAGCATAGAAAAGAAATTTATATTAAGATAATGCTAGCTTCTATTAGAAATTGTTTTTTTACATTTTACCGATTTTGTTTAATTTTACTCTGATTGCACATAACTCAATATTCATGTTTCACCAGTCAAAAAATTTAAAACCGCAGCAGAAGAAAATAATTTAAAATATAGAGACATCATATTTTACGGATGAAAGTTATCGAAAATGTAATATAAATTAATATTTTAAGTAATTTGATTAGTATATTTACTATGAATGTGTCTAAAAAGTTGTTCCTTACGTAAGGACTCTAATATAGTAAAAAAAATTCAATTACATTGAATATTTGACGTAATATATATTTGAAGCAAAATACAAATGAAAATGGAATTGTTTTTTACAAGATTCTTGAAAAACTTAATATTAATCGTGTCAGAGTTTATGAATAGTAGGAAAACTTTGAAGAAAACTGTTTGTTTCACACGTTAAGCAAATATAAGTTTAAATGTAACAAATTTTAACTCTTGTGCTGCTATATACTATTAATGACGTCTTATAAAGAATCATGACGGAAAAATAACACCGATGAATAATATGAAAGCTGAAATTAACTTCTATTTTCAAATTTTCATATTATAGTTAATAAGAGAATGAGATTTACATCGATACTGATCACATTTAATTCGCTAGGCAAATTATATTACATAGAAAAGTCTTAAAAAAATAGAGTTGTTGAGGAAATCATTCTTATGGTATAAATTTAATTATCTTTTTCAATAATCTACTTTCGGAGTTTGCCTGTATACTTACAGACGTATTTTAATCTTGGTCTTTATCATCGATTTTAGAAATCCCAGAATATTTATAAGTCATACATTAATTTGCTGAGGAATTTATAATTTTTTTTATTTAAATTAATTTCTGAAAGTAGAATATATTAATTTATTAACGATATAACAGCTTCAAAAATATAAATTAAATTCACATGCAATTTAGAAAAAAATTAAGAATGACTAGATATTAATTAACAATAATCTAACGCTTTTATGATATTTTCCTCGATTAAAAAATTTGATTTAAATTTATATTACCAAACCCAAAAAAAGTTACTTTAAAAAGTTTCTTTTTAAAGTTTTAAATTTATTTTTTAAATTAAAAAAATTTTGCTTGTTCCTAGCAATAATAAAATATGATATTGACCATTCGCATTGGGTTTCGTTCGTGTAAAACGACATCAAGCTAAGATCGAATGTCCAGATTAGATCAAAAAATTTTGCTTTCATAAATATATTGATTGGTATGCCGATATAAGGCGCTATCTATATTAATTTCACGAAATTTGCACATTGCACTTTCAGTATTTTTCAAATATAATGTAAAAAATTTTTTCTCTCATTAATATTTATAATCATTTCTTAAATTAAATTCACGGACAGGCATTCATAATGTAATAAGATTTAGAATAATTATAGTGAATTCGGTCCTTTTTAAAGAAATTCAATTTCTTATTTTAATTAAAGACATATCTATATAAAAATTTATGCATCAGATTAATAAAAAAAAATTTTTTTAAATTTTTTTTCGCAAATATCATTCCTCAACAACTCCTCAGCTCAATTTTCATTACAGAAAGATTCATAAAATTTCTCGAGTTCAATTCCTACAACGCATAAGTAGTAGAATAAGGAACGGTTTTTAAATTAATTAATAAACTAACACGAATGAAACAAATTAAAAAGTTCAACGATAAATACCCATTTGAAATATGAAGAGGAACAATTTGAGTGAAAAATTATCAAAAATTATAATTATCATCAACCTTTTTCTTAGGTAGGTGGAAAAAAATTCTTCCGCTCACTTGATATTGTCGAAATTGAGCCAAAAAAAAAAAGAAAAAAAAAACTTCAAAGTCTAACATTCTCTCGCTAATTTTACGAATAATCAATGTCGGGAACTACTTGGTCGGCGGACCTCTGCGAAATTTCCAATTTCTCGTCGTCCTGGATGACCCAGGGGTGGAGGAGAACATCTTCGGAGCTAATCCGTTCTTTGGGTTCCCGTCGCATCAGATTGCGTATAAGGCATTTAGCTTTAATTGATACGCTGTCTGGAATACTAAAATGTCCACGACTAATTTTCACAAATAAATTTGTATGGTCTAAGTCACTGAATGGATATCTGAAAAGAAAAACACCTTCGTTACAATCGAGCAAGGGAATTTATTTAAAGTTGTGATTAAATTAATCAATATTAAAAATGATATTCTTAATTAATATTTTATTTTTTGATTATTTAAATGCTTGAAGCCTACCGTCCAACGAGCATAGTAAATAAAATAACGCCTAAACTCCACATATCGGCTGCTTTGCCACTGTAAGGTGCATGACTCCTTAATATTTCTGGGCTTACATAAGCAGGACATCCCCTTTTATCATGCAGCATGTCGTCTTCCGGATTATCCAAGACTACTGCATCTTCAAGCGTTTCGAGTTTGATATGAGTTCTGAAAAAGAAAAAAATAAATTAAGCTATATTAATAAATGTATGTTGTATTAATGAGCAATTTATACCCAGATCACATGAACACCAAGTCTTTAAATTGGAGTACATGATGCAATAAAGAGATGCAACATATTTTGATGTTAATATAAATCATATTTTTAATTTTTTAATGCTCATATTAAACATATTGTGTACATAATCTATATTAAAAAAAATTAGACTCTATAGTTCTGAATACGTATTAAATTTCGTGCTAAATCATAAGAACATTAAAAGCGACACCAAACTTTGATGTGGCATACTCTTGATTTAGAAATGCAGAGACAAATTTTCCCAAAATATTTTCATACGACATAAAGACAATTGTGCGAATTGAAAGACATCATGAACGCAGTTTCTGCTTATTAATAAATAATAAGCGAGAATCAAGGACTTTTATATGAAAACAATGTTTTATTTTTCCTTTATTAAACAATATACCCTTTAAAATTACTCTTGATACTTTGGCTGGTAAAAAGCAAAATTTCCGATCCTATATAAATAATAAGAAAAAGGACAATGACGTTTAGATACAAATATTTAATGTATTACTAATAATTAGAAACAAAACTCTTTGAAAATAATTATCAACACATTCAAGGATATAGTGCAGATGCATACGGTATTGATAAATAATGAATTGCAATTGAATCACCTTAAAAATACTATATTTTTTTAGGCGCTGAATGATTTTTCATTGTAACCTTATCCGGTTACAACAATATTAACACAATCGGTTACCTTGTTAAGTAGTAAATAAAATTACTTTATCATACGTTTTTTGAAAAGTATCAAATACCATTTTTAGTTTCAATGAATTACTCGCCTCTCAAAGATTCAAAAATTTACAATTTAAAATTGACATCAGTTTCGAACCATCAGAAAAAAATTCGTTTTACAGAATTATTAATGAAAATCGATTTTTTTCAAGAAATAATTATTAATGAAATAAAACTAAATTATTTTATTTATTCGCTTTATTTTTTTTTTGAAATATAACTATCCTTCTGATCCATGACGCAAAACGTGTGGAAATCCATAGAGAAAAAGCCAAACAAAATGTGCGAGAAGAAATAAATGTGTCAAAAAGATAGCAATCCAGATATTGATATTTAGAATATTGCATCTGGAATTCTACGGTTGGTGTTCAAAGACGAATTGCATCATTAAGACCTTGTATGGAGATAAGTTAACAAATATAGAGAAAAAAAGAAGTGATAGATTCCTTGGCTCGAGAACAGTATTGCAAATCGTACGTGAGTTTTGTAACCAAATCTGTTTTCTTTTCAAAATCAAAGGTTTAAGTAATTTATGGTATTAATAATGATTTTTACTTGCCCTCGCTCGATTATATGTCTCATCCCGGTCGAGCGTTTCAATGATCCGTTACAATATTTTCCTACCGATAAGTTTTTATAGCGATGCGATCGAAAAACACTTCGGGATTGCGGTTACGACAATGAGATCAGGTTGCCACGGTTCAAACGGCGAAATGTTATTTTCATATAGACGCTGCATGCAAACGCCAGGCCGGGATTTTTATTCTTTACAAAGTGACGTGTGGAAAACGCCAACGATTTCCTAGGTAATAATCCTGACGTCAAATAAAGCCGATCGGTGCAACTTGATTATGTCGCAACGTTTGGCAATCCTGCATCCCGATTCAGTCATTAAATTTGCCCCCTTTAAAGTGAACGCTTCCTGTTGTTGCTTAAGATGCTTTACTTATAAATGGCGTCACTCCGAATTCTGCGTAAATTATTAATAATTTTTCTATATGCCGTCATTGTATACATTAGAAGAAAACGATAAATAGAACTAGGAACATTTTAGCGCAATATAAGTGAAATTCGTGACTGTACAATGTTTTTCATTATTAAAGTATCTAAATTAAAAAAAGTGTTTCACTGATGCTCTTTCAATGGCCTTTTTTTTCAAATATTTGGTTAAGGAAGAATGAAAATATTATTTGAATAGAAATACTTAAAAAATGCAACGCACGAAAAGGTGTGTTCATATCGCAAGACTTAATTCATGAAAGAATTATCGTTACATGAAAATTATAGAATTCAAATATAACAATACACGTGGTAGAAAATCTGAAAAATGTTCTTTTGGGTTGTGGATTTTATACACAAAAATATATACATATTTTTTTAAAATAAAATATATTGTTCATAATAATCTCTATTCCTCTATAGAAGAATTTTTTATAACTATTGACACATGACATTTCAGTTAATGAATAATAAACCTTATTTCCTGGATACTAACAATAAGGATGCTAAACTAAATAATCAATCATTATTATGGATTTTTTTGCCTCTTATAAAATTTTTCCATGAAATAATCACAAATGTTGTCACATTACGAAATAGGCTTCAAAGAATAGATCAAAGCTTATGGTTGTTTGTGACACAATTATAAAACGCAAATGTAAGCAACCCATTTATTGGTACACGTGAATAAATAATGAAATTAAATCCTCGGATTAAAGTTGTTAAGAATCATGGAAATCGTATGCGGGTCCCTACAATGAATTAAAAAGATGCAAAGCGAGATATAATTGATGTTTTTACGAAGATCAAGACAGCAAAACAAAGAGTAGAAAAAAAAATGCGAAAGTAGTAGTAATAATAATAATAAACTTGAGCAACGCTAAACTAAGGTTACGTTATCCTACTGACACGATTTTATTCGTGAAGTTAGATGGTAGCAATCCTTGACTTTAAAGAGTGCGGAGCAATTTTTGTCAAATCTCCATCGCCACCATTATGCACAATTCGGGTTACGGATAAGGAATTTCCTTGAGTATTGAGAAATTTAATAAAAATGAGAAAAGGGGGATCTTCCCTGTGCATTTAGGTGCCGGTAAAGACACAACTTGTTTATCTGCAACTTGTAAAAATATTTCAAAAGTTCCTCAAAAAACCTTGAGCTTGAAAAGAAAAAAGTACGCTTTGAAGTACCAGACTTGCAATATTATGAAATTATTTATCACTACTCTTTCACGTTTTAAAAAAAAAAAAAAAAAAAAAAATTCAATCTCATGTTACGTCAAAAAGTGCATATTTTCGATGAATAAATGTACCAACTAATATTTCGCATATTATTTTCGAAATTGATTTCGTTTCTTCTGACAACGAGAATTTTCACATTTTATTTCATGCATGGTAAGAATGAAATGATGAAAATACCATCCGCAAAATATATAGATATCGAGGAATTTTTATTAATCGATTTAAACATTTTACCAATATTTTAAATGATGAAATTGTTTTTTATCGCAAAATATATGATTTATAAATTTATATTTTTTTAAAGTTTACATGATTAAAAAAATTGCCGCCATCTATCTTAGTTTTCGAATCACAATCACAATCGTATCAAGTTAAATTATCCGTTGCCTAGCAATGGGGGCATCTGCTTCCACGACATTTTAGACGCTAATAATAATAGAAAAAAACCACATATCGATGAAAAACTAATAGAAATTCTCTTTGCGAGCAACGTTCCGGTGAAAGAAAAGAAAAAATTCCAAAATATGCTTTTGAACAAGTTATATATTTTAATGGAAATTGTTTTGCCGTGAAAATCAGAACAGCTGGATCGTGAAACATATGAATAAAAAAAAAAGAAAGAAATCTAAAATAATTTTTAATGGAGGTTATTAAATCTCACCATAAAAACATAAAATAAGGTGTGAAAAAAATTATTATTACAGATAAATGATTTTCTCATATATATGTATTACAAAAAGTAATAAATAGTGCCGGTAGTTTAGGAAATATTTGAACAATATTGACTAATTTCTCCAGTCATCTGTTCATTATATACATCGGGCAGAAATTCCGAAGATGGAGCAAGACAAAAAATTCAAATTCCGCGTATCATTCTTTAACACTATTATCTTCCAAGGTCACAAAAGCGTGTTACTAAACTGGGTGTTTTTTGAACTGTCGCATCCCCTCAGCTTTCGCGCAGGGAATTATCAATTTAAAAAAAATGAAGTGGGAGGGGAAAAAAGCGTTTACGAGTTATAACCAATGCTTTTTTACCCGCAAAACAGCGACCAACCGCTTCCTCTAAATATTGCTGCTAACGTTGCTCAATTAACCAAACGCAGAATTATTAACATTGCTCAATTAATATTCTTTCTTATTTTTACATTGAATAAACGTTTATGCTAAAGGAAAACACCCATACGATCTGTTAAAGCAAATAGGGCAATGTAAAGCATTCGAGTTATAGGCGCTGAGCTTGGGAAACAAACGAATATTTTGCGAAACCTGTCCTTCTTATACATCTTACCAAATAAATTTCTAACCAAAATAATAACGCCCAGCAATGGCGTTCTCTATCTCTCTTGCTCTCTCCATTTTGCAATATTTTATCTTCATTTTCTATTACTATGGATTCCTGTTCCTGTGCTCAAAGCATTTTAAACGCGTGAATAATTACTATCGGTAACATTTGTTCCAATCAAACGTTGACGTTATTATTATTATTATTATTATTACTATTATTATTCACTTCATACTTGGATTCATGTATCAAATCCAAATCGTTGAATTTTGGACAATTAAATCACATTAAACCTTTAACGCCCCAGAATCGCCTTTTTTATTTCGTGCTCCTCGATTCGAAAAGTAAAATCTAGAAACGATCGTTAGGCAGTAAAGGGAAGAATTAAAAATATTGTCGGACAAAAATTCAGGAGAAAAAAATTGGTAAAGGAATGCGAAGCTTAAGAAATGTCTTATTGTTGTTTTCCGGGAATTATTCGTGCCATTATGACGTGTGCCATTATCACGCCATGCTCTTCCGGAGATGGCCAAATTATGAAGCTAAATATCCTGCATAAACGATTTCGTACATAACACAACCAAAGGCCTGTTCATCGAGATCTTCGCTTTCGGGATATTCCATTTAGCCAATTGCCTTTCATATCCGCTGCCAACACTTCCTTGTTCCACCTCTGGTCTTCGCTGCAACCGGTTATTTCAATTGCATTTTAATTGCTTCGGCGGATTTCTGGGTTTAACAACTTGAAATTGTTCATTCATTAAATATTTTTCAAATAAAACGATTTGCAACCCCTTTTTTGCGTTATTTAAATGTACATGGGAGCATACACGGTCAGGATGCGGTTACGTTTTCATTTACTTTACATTCCGAACTGCACCGTGGAATAAAATGAAAATTTTCGATTACAGATATCTAAAAATGCTTAATAAAATCTGCTTCATTGAAAATAAACCCACAGCTACATATAAGTTACATCTGCAATAACCCATTACAAATGTACTGAGTGTCAATGCTAGTTATTTGAGGTTCAAGGTGTAATGATAAATCGTAGTGGTTACAAATATATTGCGATAGTTGCTGCAATAATATTTAAAAAAAAAAATTCTTCCGCTTCATTTTATTTCTGGAAATGAATTTCTCTTGTCATGTACATTTTCATGTATTTAAATTGTTATTTCTCATTAAATCACTGTTTTTGAACGATGAAATATACGGTGTACATAAAAAATTGTTGCGTTAAAATCATGAAAGAGACAACATTGTGCAATTTTGGAGTCTTATGAACGTAAGCATGCGTCATAGTTGTCATGTTAGTCTTTTGGCTTATTCTTCGTGTGAATCATGATGCATATGATGAAATATATTTTAAAAATTTATGAACGGCAACCTTTTAAACGGTTTTTTTTTTCCAAAAAGCTTTCCATCGAATTTTTTGTCAGTATGTAAACATTCCTCGGATATCAAATTCGAGCCACTTCACTGTTGTCTAAACATATATATGTATATAATTATGTTACACTGGAAAATTTTTATGGACAGTAATTTGAGTCTCTAATGAGAAACTCAGCACAAGCATCAATCACAATTATGCATGAATAGTTTAACCTGCATATAGATTGGTAAGAGAATAAAGAAAATATTACAGAATGCCATATTATTCATCATACAACGATATGCAGAGTGTCACATTCTTCATTAAGTTAAGTATGTTATTTCAGATGCAATGTCGATATATTCTTTTTCGCAGAATTTAAATATTATAATTAATATATTTAATAAACTACTAAGTTCCTAAAATTTGAAAATTTTTTGAACTTCTCTCTAAATTCCTCCTTTTATTAAAAAGAAAATGTTAATTATGAATTTCCTGTAATATGGAGTAACTTATAGCATTCATAAATGAAAAAATCTGTTAATGGTAAATTATCAGAATCATTTCCAATTCATTATCGACAGTTTTATAAGGTATACCACATATTTTATTACGATGGCTGTTAATTGTAACTAATATCACATAGATTTCACCACCAAATTCTTTAGGGAACACGCAATTTCGACGTAATTGATTACGTATCTTTTGAATTTCAAATTTCCTAAAATTTTAAAATAAAACTGATGCAAATATGTAAGATACAAGCTTTTTTCACTGATGTAATTTTCCTGTTAATAAAATATCTCTACGTACGATCTGCTATATAAACAATTTGTTTCATATAACCCATAATATTTGTCTATTTATAACAGTTCTATGCTCGCTAAAACTTCATTTCTAACTTTTTAATTTCAACTTATGCAATACCAAGAGTTTAGTTATATAAATTTTATGTTACGAATTTATTCTTTTGTTTGCGGCAATATATACGTACATATATAGTTTGACAATGATTGATATGTTTATGAACCGCATCTAAAGATCAAAAAATGGATAAATAAAATTGAATCTTCTTGCTTAAAAACTCAATGCAATATTCTCGAAATTGATATTCTCGCTTTAAAAATTCTTACGACATGTTTTAAAAATAATAATTATAACTTTAGAATTTTTGTAGAATACTGCATATTGGGAATATAATGGTTTTCATACATGTTATTTAATATATATATATATAATAATAATAATAAATAAGCTCTGTTATTGTTATATTGCGTTGAATCGATTATTTAGATCCTATTTAGACAATTTGAAGTTTAACAGAAAATAGAAACAAGTTTCCTTAATTATATCGATTTTTTTTTCTTAATTTTATCCGCAGATAAATGAAATATTTTTTCATCGTGGGGTTCGATCATCAATATCATTTTCGCTTTCATTCCTCGCATAAATATTCTCTCATACACGATACATTATTCAATATATCTCATATGCAATCAAAAGTACACAGAGTTAAAGTAATGATGAAAACCTGTGCGCAAACAATTGTAATTTGTTAGCTAAAACATATTAATATTTAAATAAAATATAATTAATATTTAAAAATAAAATTTATCGTTAATCTGTGATAGATAAAAGCAAATAAAAAAACAAAAAAAATTAATAATAATAATAATAATAATAATAATAATAATAATAATAATAATGATAATGATAATAATAATAATAGTAATAAAAATTATAAATTCAACATTACACGACCTGTAGCATTCGAAAAGTAGTTCTTTCTTATAAATACAAGAATGAATACGCAATTGACAGATTTCGAAAATCTTTCAAGATCTTATAAAATTCTCTTTAACATGTCGCAATGCAAGCATTTTTGCAATGTTCTTGCTTTTTACGATGATAATATTTGTAATAAATTAGTTATCAACATTTATATAAATATTTTCTGTATAATAGGAGAGACAAAATTTCTGAAGATTATTAATGTAAACTTGAACATGCTATAAACAAAAAAAAATCAAAATATTAAAAATTATTTTATAGTTATTAATTTTTTTTTCCAGTGACATAAATATTTATTATACAGACAAACAAATGAATATATTTTTTGCTAAAGTAATTTATTTGCGATATTTAATCCATCTATATGACGAATTCAGACAATTAATGAACATTATACAGAAACCATTAATTTATGCCCAAAAAGATCAAATATAAAATTTAAGTAAAATTAAACTTCTTCGGTTTTTTTTCAAAATTTAAATAATGAAATTATTTGGAAACATATTTTCAAATTTTTTCTACCCAAGACGGATATTTTTACACATTTGGGCTGATTATTGGTACGAACTGTTAAATATTTTAATAACCATAACTAATAATTTCGTATTTAAAACAGAAAAAAAATTCAACTTTTTGCTGTTTATTTTATTAAGGTGCCAGTAATATATTCTAAAATTAAAAAATTTTTTTTAACCTAAAT
>JAOWBB010007069.1:0-119546 GCA_028565995.1 Ricinus marginatus
ACATTAGAAATAAAATGTGATAGAAATTAAAATTTTTTTTCAATTTTTTAAAATAATTTCAATTATTTTTCAACCTTTATTCAATTTATGACAATTATAAATTTAACATATTAACTTTAACACTTATTTGACTTCGATACTGTCCTGGTCTGGTTTTTGATTGTTCATTTATTTCTTTATTACTCAGATTATTTCATTTTTTTTTTCATAAACATACGTCATTATTGCTTAATTTTGAACCATTAAAATGAAATTAAAAAATTATTATATGTTCAGTATAATGTTTCCTGTATAAGATTCAAATTGGAAAATAACAAAATTAGAAAAAAAATGTTAAGTGCATTGCTAAATAAAATATTTCAAACAGAAAATGATTGATAATTAGTTTGATATTCAAGAAAGATGAAATAAAAGGGAAAATAATGAAATGATTTGCATATAAAGTTCCTGGAATACTTAATTCATTGAAAGAGAACCAGTTAATGGGACGATATGGAGATGACCACGACTAATGGAGATGACAGAAAGAGGACTCGATCATTCTTGTCACAATTCCATTTTTGTTCTCCAGGCTGTTGTAATTAGTTCATGTAGAAGTATTGCCATAACCCTTATTATTGTGTGGAAATCACATTTCTGTAATTTGATGAAATAAACTCAAAAATAAGTATAGAATTTAATTCCAAACGCATTTAAGTCAAATTATTTTTTTTATAAATTTTGATTGAACTATTAAAATTGATTTTAATAAAAATTTTTTATATTAAATTTTTAAATATAGTTCAAAATCATTTATGAAATATGGAAGATTTTTAATTTTAGATGAAACATTTTTTTTTTGATGAACTGATTTTAAAAGTAGCAATTTAAAGTAAAACCAATGATCAAGAGTAAAATGATGATGATATCATGCAGAAAAATCATGCTGAATGGTTGAGAAAATATATGAATTAGATGAAAACTGAGTAAATAAATATGTTTTATAACAGATTTCATAATATGTTGGTCTGAAAAGAAAATTTCACTGATTCATATATTAATATTTTCGGTTCTGTTATTATCTTCAATAAAATAAACCGAAAAAAATAATTTGTGATTCGATATTTTAGAACTTTATACCTTATACTCGTTCAGAACGCTAAGATTTTTACTGCATAAAGTTAAAACTGCAAAATCAATCCTGGCAATATACAGCACAAAATATATTTCATATGTATTTATTAGAAGGTCAACAAGTGCGTTTTTCGTCTAGACAAAATAAAATTCAAAGGTAGTGTTGGTTTTGTCTTCGACTTAGAAACAATTTTTATTAAAGTTTAGCAGATTTTAATTAAATCGCAGCTCGAAAAATTATAGTAGTGGGTGAGGAATAAATGCAGGTTAAACATTAACAAAATGACATTAACCATTACACAAAACATTCGATAAATGAAAGATAAAAGTAATACATTTTAGATTTCTTAATATTATTCAATATGAACTGTGAGAAAGATTTTTTATTCATAAGATAATTGATTACACTCATACATTTTATTTACTTATTTTTTTAATTATTATAAGGATTAATTTCGGCAACAAATTAGAAATTGAGGTTTTTATAAAGACACCAGCATTAAAATAATTGAAGAGAAATGTACAAATATTATACTTGAAGGCATGACCTTGAATTATTTTTTATATTTTGTATATGTACAATTTAGGTGAAAGTCTATTCATTAGTTTATCTAAAATCTCTAAGACTGTTGACATTTCCTTTTTCTTCCGTGATAGATTTTACACATAATTGAATTTTCGGTTGTTTATACTAGCAATTCGATGAATTATTACTAACAGAGGAGCTCTATGAACGTGGTACATACTACTGAGAAATTATAACACATATAACAAATAATAATAATACTTTTTTAATAATATATTATTATAAGTTAAGCTAGTATATATTTATTATATTAATTATAACATAAATTACAACATAAAAAATATTACTATGATAATATAATAAATATTGTATCAAGATTTTAATGTGAAAGATTTAATTGCTAAATTATGCTTTTGCAACCATAAAAATTATCGCGCGAAAATGTAAACTACAAAAACAAATTGTTCGTAGTAACTTCCTTTAACACAAAATTAAACTAAGCTTGAAAGTATAAAATTTTATACTTTAACGAGCAAAGAGCAATTAGGCAGTCTCGAAATAGTTTAATAAATAAAATAATATATATTAATATATTGATTATATAATAACAAAAATATATTAATCGTTTAATATAGGTAAAGAGCATAGAATTAATACATATTTATACTAGTCCTCGTTATTAACCTTAACAATCTCAAACTTTAAAAAATAAATTTAGAAACGTATAATAGTTATGAATCATTCGCAAACTCCAGATTTTATTCCTACACATAACTTACAAATAAAATCAAAATTTTTAAAGTTTTAATTTGATTTATTTTTTTAAGTTTATTAGGTTTAAAATTCTCAGAATTTAACTTTGTTTTCCACATTGCAAAAGATGTTCTTAATCTATTCTGGGACTTAAATTATGTATTTTAAGTTTCTGTTTGAATAAATTCTAATTCTAAGTCAATAATTTTTAGCTAAAAAAAGTATTTCCCCTAATTTAGAATCTGTAGTTTCAACAATGATCTAATCAGAATAGATTTTTTAGATTTTTAAATATAAAATGAAATAGAGTATTGTATATATATATGTGCTCTTATAATCTGTGATACAATATCGTCTCATTCACCGTCTTCAAAAATAGCTCTTTAGATTTTTATGCATAAATTTGTTATTTTTTTCCAACTAGATGAATATGTTTTTTAAAATATAATTTCAGAAATTTCAGTTTTTTTCTCCGCTTTCCATCAATTACTGGTAAAATTTTCTAAAAAACGAATTTTAGAACAAGTCAGTGATATAAAAATTATATTCTACCAAGCAAGAAAAATTGCTGATTTTATTCGAGTGTCTGTAAAAATTATCATCAGATATTCATAAGGTTTTTTTTTTACTAGCGAAAAGGACGACATGCATCAACGAAAGTGATCGAAATTGAAAAGGAACATGTCCAAAAATCAAACAAGGCACCGAAAAGCGCTAGCGGAGACAGAGGAACGAGAAACATGGGGTAAAAAGGTAGATTTCTTGCTGTCGGTGATAGGCTTTGCCGTGGATCTGGCCAACGTATGGCGATTTCCTTATCTTTGCTACAAAAACGGCGGTGGTAAGTAGAACGTCTTAAAAAGCACAATAGAAATTCTTTCGAATAGATGGAATTCACTTTAAAAAAAAACATAATGCAAAGCAATATGAGATTAAGAAAATGGTCAAGCTAAAATTTTTTTTTGAAATTTTTATTAATTTCATCGTAATAGGTTCTGTATCATTTCTATTAAAACTGCTATTTTTTATTCTTTGCTAAATAAGAAATATTTCCCTATTGACAGATTATTATTATTATTATTACTATTATTATTATTAATAATTATTGAGACAACAATCTTTCGAGCTCAATCTGAAGGCTGACCACCAAAGTGATCGAAAATTACAAACTAAAACTCACTGCATAGATTATATCTGAGAATGGTTGATCATTTCAATTATAATTTTTGTTCCCTGACAAATGACAATTTATGTAGGAATAAACGCGGAATAAATAGTGTGTACCGTAAGAATGAAATTCTGATACAACAATTCACTGAAACTTTCAAATGAGAGTACGGGAACTATTCTATAGTTTTGTCAAAATAAGTTTTGATCTATTGTTTGAAGACGGGAAATTACAGATCTTTATTACGTTAAATAATTCCTTATACATTGATTGATATAGTACATGAACTACTTTTCTGCATTTAGATTCGGATGTGTTACACTTCTCATATTCCGCAACTGACCGGTTCAATACGGCGGGATGCTGTTTTTGATTGCATATGTAAATGTAATGAATTTCAAAAGTTTGTTTTACCTCGAATAATTACTTTGTGGACGCCAAACGCTGAGTTTTAAAACGCGTTAGAGTGCGGATAAGGTTAATAAGGTGAAAAATCTCGTTTCGAGAGCAAGCGATTAAATCACCTTCACGAGATTTCATGCGATAACTCATCAAAAGTGTGCAAGGAATAAAAAGCCTCCGTCGTCAGGTTTGGAACGAAAAATTGAAAGGGATTTTCTGAACATCATTTTACACTTTTAAAAACCCTCTAAGCTTGAAATAAAGCTTCAACAATGTGACTTCGACGCTGAATTTTCTCTTCCTCGAAAAATATATTTTACCCGAAGAAACTGCTCGGGCTTTTGAATTTTACCGGAGTAAAGTATTTTGTAACAAGGAATCTTTAATAGAAATTGCTTCTGCGGTCGGAAACAACAATCTTTGGCTTTTTTTATTTGGCCTTAAAATCAATTTTTTAATTAAGAAGAAAAAACTTTGCTAGTCTAGTTATGCAAGTATATTTTACTATAGTATTTATTTTAACTGAATGTCATTTAATTAATTTAACGTTAATAACATTTACGTACATTATTCATGTACTTGAAGTTGCCTCAGGCGTTTCGTGTTAATTTTTTACGTATACATGCATTTTGAAAACGGGGGATTTCAAACTGTATTTTAAATCCTTGGCACCGAAAGCTTTCAATTCATTATGTATGTCTGGACAAATACGAATATAAAAAATATATTAGGAAAATTTAAAAAAAAAAACCATGGAAATTGCGGTGCAATGTGCGAATTTCAAAATCAGTTTCCACAACGTGCTATGGATATTGACGACTATCGTAAAAAGATACGGAAACGAGAACCAGATAACTAGAGCAGTCTCATTAGCACTCCGAAAAATTAATGTCTCATTTCGAGTTGCAATACTGTTAAATATGATATCAAGCGAATCCAGATTTATATCCTCTTGACATTTTACCTAGTTCAGAAATTTCTACGCTATTTGAAATACGGGTTCAGATGCTTCAGCCAAGGTTCTAATGTTGAGTGCGAACCTTTTTGTCAAAACTTCGGTCACCCGGCTTCATGCCTTTTCCTCCTCGGCCCTTCCGGACCCTCTAAATGAGAATCGAGAGGCGGCCGCACCAGGTTCATCACAATGGCGTTTATCTGAAAGACAATTCTCCACACGGGTGTCGAAGGGAAATGAAGATTACGTCATATTTGCCAATTTGATCGAAAATTGACGTTTTGTAAGGAGATAAAATGAAAAAGACCTTACCGATAAAAGTCAATCATTATCGGGGATTCTTTATTCTTCTCAACCTGTTGAAATGATCCCCAGTTTCATCAGAGCAGCCGAATCACCGCCTTTTAAGATTTTCTCAAAGGTAGCTAGGAGGCCATTGCACAATTCCCATTAGTTCTTTTTTTTCCATCTTAGAACCAGTGTCCTAGGTAAGTGATCAAATCTGGAACAATTTAAAAAACTTCAGCAGGAGCCGGCCTTGCCTTCATCGCCTTCGTTGGTCGAGGAAGCTTTCGAATTTTTAACGGAAAACGTTGCGTTTGTCATTCGTTTCCGCTTCCCGTTCCGCACGCCGAGCGTTTCAGATAAATTAACACCGTCAACTTTTACGAACAATTAATTGAATGCTGAGGTGACGGCGAATCGATAATTTACAAACTTAAATGCTTTTCGGTCGCTACCAACGCTCTCCGACCGACGGCTCGATTAAAGTGCGAGGAAAAATATTCCGAGTCTTTCTGCAGCTGTTGTCGTTATACAACGGCCAATTTGGAAAATGGAATTCGCGGATGCTACCCTAAGCATGCGGAAGTCGTTTGTATAACCGAGAGAGCTAAAAAAAATGTGAGCGGTGCAACTGGGAATTAAATTCTTCGTAATCCTTTGAAAATGGGGAGGAAACTGGGAGCAGAATCCTGGGGAATTACTTTTCAATCGCGAGAGGAAGCTGGATTTAAGAATGATTCGGTTCCTTAAGAAAATCCTTTTGTGAAAAAGTTTACTGTACTCATGTTAGCGTAACTGGAAATTCGCTCTCAACATATCTGCAGCCCGAACTTCGAGCTGTTCTTATAAGTTCTTCGGTCGACTGATGGAATGATCAAAGGTTGTACTTTTATCGTCCAAATAATTTGGCGGTAACTTTTAAAATTTCACATTGGGAAATTTTTTTTATTTTTTTATTGATTTAATATGAGTGTATTTGGTTTTAACGTAGAGGAACACAATGAAATTATAAACCCTCCCCTACTTCCCCCATTCCTCCTTACTTTTTTCAAAACTTCACATTTGTAAAAAAGAAAAACAAAAAATGACAACAGCAAATTTCTGTTCGTTAAAATAAGCGAAAATTGCCTCGTGGAAGAGTTCATGACTGCAGTCTTTAGCCTGAAAAAATCAATCTCGCTTTTTCTGCAGCATTTTGCGTAGGCGATACTTATGAATCCTGTCATGTCTCCCATTTGACTGCCCCGAAATTTAAATTATTTTACAAAACGGGAGAACGATGTCAACATATAAAATTAGATGGATCCTCATATTGAAAGGAATGAAAATATGAGTATGATAATTATTAGAAGAGGAGGGAAAGAGCAAAGGGCAGATCGATCTCGCCTGCATTATCACGGAGAAAACTTAATTATCATTTAAGGGACCATTTTCGCACGAAAGCTTTAAAATCGCCTCTTCTCAGTAGTCGAATTGAGACCCTAACTTTTTCACTTTGACTTTGAGCCATGTATTTTATAAATGCATTACTTGACCTTTTCATTAATCTTTAGAACTTTTATGTATAGCACTTATGCCCTCGAATACGCGTTTATTTACTCTAGACATTAAGCTACCCAATATTTTCGCAATATCAAATTTTTTTTATGAATTTTAAATTTTATTCATCTTCTGTCAATAAGTAGCGCTTTTTATATACATTAAAAATTCCAGTTAATAATTATTCAGAAGAAATTAAAAATTTTCACTACAATTTGCAGGAAATTTGATCTAAATAGTTCAGTTTTTAATTAATTGCAAAAGTTATATTAAATTAGGAAAATTTAACTTAAATTGCCTTATAAGATATTCGATTTTATTTTTTTTAACTTTAAAACACATAATTTTTCATATCTTAAAAATAATTTTTACATTCCCCAATGAAATATTTCAACTAAATGTTTTTGCAGTGTGTTGAAGATGCATAATTCTGATTTACAAGACAAGTAATTAGAATGTATCTCTTATGATGTTTCTGATGTTAATTATGTTTAGATGATTTGCAATGATGATTTCAATTTAAGAAACATGAAAATTCATTGATATTTCCTTCAAATGAGATACACAATTTGGCTGCATCTTAATGTCAGATTTATATTTATTATTTGTGGAATTATGTTGTATTATTTAGGTTATACGGAATTTTATTTGGATAAAATTCTTATTTTTCCACATAATGATGTAATTAATCCAAAATAAACATTAAAGTGTTTTCAAAAAATTAATGGTTAATATGTATGGAAAAAGCGAAATCGCAGAGCACTATACCAGTAAATTTGGTAAAGATTTGCGATAAAAATTTTTACAGATTAAATGTTTTTGTTCTTCATGCCGATATATTAGCTAGTTCCGCATTAAAAAAGTTTAGATTTATGTTCTTTTTGACGTAATAAAGTTACCATTAAAAAACTAGAAAGATCTTAAGATCTTAATAGCCGAAGCTTTTTAGACATTATTTTTATTTAAACAAGAAAATAAATCAAACAAAAATTGAACATGGGGACATTTAAATTTAACAATTTATTATTAGTGAGAAATATATTCAAAGAACTTTCTTACTTGTTTTCAAAAACAAATTTTCTTTCTTCATTTTCCGGACAAAATGCCGTTTTAAATGGTTTGTCAAACTTTCCATTTGCGAAAGCCTTCAAAATCTTTTGCCATGTATTACACAGTCTAATGAAACGTATTGTTTAATTTCCGGGACTTTGCCGATGTCTTAATGCCTGAGGAATTATCTATCTCTCAAACAAACCATAAATTATGTTATAAGGGGAATTACGAAATTTCATGAAATTCATTTCCAAACACACACATCACTTCAAATTCGCTTTCATGATTTTCAGAAATTCACGAAGATGAATTCATTTTACCCAGGATCGTTGAGCAGTCTCGATGGCAGAATATTCTCATAACGAATATTTTAACCGTAATTTTCGTAATAGGAACAAGTTATAGTTATTCTTTTTTTATTCGTAAAAATGGATTTGCAATGTATGATACATTTTTAAACACTCCAAAATTCATCCTTTTGGAAATTTTACTATCATCTGTTGAGAAATGATATTTTATCTTTTGGCCAGTAACGTTGTATTGACCGCTCAACTAGTAAATTTAAAATCAATGAATACGTTATGAGCAAGCTGAAATATTTACAACTAAAATATTTACACTGAAATGTAAACGAATTATTTATTGCAATTAACAGAACGGAAAAATGTTCGCAGCCGTTTATCTACGAATACATATTTTCATATTATTTATCGTTTATTCAAAAGCCTGCAATTTTTCTCAATTTATTTTATATTTGAAATGTGGTAGATGTGTTTTGATTTTGAAGCAAAATATTTGTTGCAGACCAAGATCATTAAATTAAAAAAATTTGATTTCAATTTTTTGAAATTTTGGTTCTTTTTTGACGTAACTAAATATCATAGAAGAAAAATGCATCCTGTAATTATTTGTTCCATAAATTTACGTTACATGTATTTGTTATTGGTTCCATAAAATTACGAGGTCAAAATAATAATTTAGATTTTAAACTTCTTCATTTTTCATTAATTAAATTAAAAGTATTTACACAAGTAAAATACAAAAATGTTGATTTTTCAGGAGCTTTTTTGGTTCCATATTGCATCATGCTGTTTATTGGAGGTATACCATTATTCTATATGGAGTTGGCCCTGGGGCAGTTCAACAGAAAAGGCTCGATTACTTGCTGGGGAAGATTAGTCCCTTTATTTAAAGGTGAGAAATGCTTTTAACAAGATATTAAATTAATAAAATTAAAAGAGGATTTTTAAAAACGAATTAGCCCTATTCTAAATATATATTTTTAAAAAATTACTTTATGCAAGAATCCTAAATTTAAAATAAATATAAATTTTCAAATTAATTATTCTCTTTGTTTTGATCTCTTTATTTGGCGATTTAATTATATTATAAAGAAAAAGTGCTAAAGATTTTTCTGCATTTGATAATACAGTAAGTAACCTTGTAAATTTGGTTCTTCCAGGCGTTCATTAATGAAAACATTAATTTTTGGTAAACTCTTTCATCTTCAATTTCTTAAAAATTTTTTTCATTATTTTTAATCATCACAATTTGCATTTCTGTCAATGTCAAACAAATAATTGTCCTTCTTTAATCCCTATTTTGTTTCAGAGTATCAAAATATCAACATCCTCTAATTATTTGTTCCATAAATTTACGTTACATGTATTTGTTATTAGTTCCATAAAATTACGAGGTCAAAATAATAATTTAGATTTTAAATTTCTTCATTTTTCATTAATTAATTTAAAAATTTTTTTAATTTTGTTTCTTTAAAAAAATTTTATTTCCAAAATCCTTTTTTTTCCAAACAGCAATGCTGAGTGCTGATCTGATAAACACGTGTTTTTAAATTCTGGTTCAAATACGTTCTGCTGAAAGCTTTTATTTATTTAATAAAAATTTTTTGAAACCCATGAACTGTAAAAACTAATTATTTGAATTCTGCGAACTGATAATAAAAAACATAAGAATCGAATGTATATAAATCAGAAAATATTAAACAAATTTTTCAACGCAGATAATTCATTTAATATGAAAAGTTTGTCTTTAATTGACAATGAACTATTTGGAACATCCATATTCAAAGACCAGCTTTTTAATGACTTAAATTCTAAGAGAAATTCTTTAAGCCTGAAACTTTTAATTTGGTTAAATATACAGCGTGAAAATTTGCTGACATAAATATGAATTGCCCTGAAATATCATGCTTTAAAAATCTAACAATAAATGCATCAAAAATATTAAAAAATAATATATTGTCGCTACATTCTAACAGTAAAGTTAAAATTATTTTGGAGTAAAAGTGTTTTAGTATTAAGCTTGTGGCACACCATTCGGAAGGCTTTTATTCTATTCAGGACTTATGAAGAGCAGTACTAAATGGCTGAAACGTTTCCGGCTGGACCGAAGTTTCCGGTTCAGAGATCAAGTCGTTTTACTGAATCACTGGAAAATCTTTTTCCTCGTGCACTTGCCTGAATTTACTTGCCGAATCCAAGATTTTCTTTTTGCCTTTCACTAATCCGAATTTTCTTTCCCTTAAGCTTTTATCAATTTCAAAAAAAATTCTTTTCCATGAATATTTAAAATTTATTTTTACCTTTTACGCGACTCATTCTTAAAATATAAATATATGTTAAAGTGCAATTATAATTAACCAGTAAACGCATGTTTGTGCTGCCCCTAAAATTCTGATATATATTTAATGTTATACTTTACTTATATTACACTAAAATCTGAATATTATTTGTTAGATGGGAAAATAATATGATTCAATTTAGGCCTAAGCAAAAATGGGGTCATTAATAAAAATCATTTTTATGTACTTTATGATTAGATCGAAGTATATTTTGTGACCGATGAATCTTAATAGTGCAGAGCTACAAAATTTAAATATTAGGGAAAAGTTCAGGAAATTAATTCATTATCTAGATAGACACAAGATTTACTTTCAGTTCATGTGAACAAAAAATATTGGTTAAACGAGTACTATCTGATATTAGGCATGTTTTATTCTTAATTCTGATTCAAATACGATATGAAAATAATGAAAATTTTGATTTATTTAACAAAAAATTTTTGAAACCCAAGAACTGTATGTTTTGCATAACTGAAAGTTTTCAGGAATGCATGTAAATTATAAAGGCAATTATTATTTAAAAAATATTTAGAAATTTTAAATTTAATTGCTACAGTTTATATCCATTTCTATCTTTTAAATTGTATTAGTTTAATATAAAATTAATGTACTAAATTTTGGTTGAAATAACGTCGAAATTTTTTATTTCTCATTCTATAATCTTTTAG
Organism: Ricinus marginatus; assembly: GCA_028565995.1. NCBI lineage: Eukaryota > Metazoa > Arthropoda > Insecta > Psocodea > Ricinidae > Ricinus > Ricinus marginatus. Next base: position 11,104 of record JAOWBB010007069.1, read on the forward strand.
GTATTGGATATTCCGTTGCATTAATCGCTTTCTATGTCGATTTTTATTACAATGTTATTATCGCTTGGGCTTTGAGATTTTTCGTCGCTTCTTTCACTAGTTTGCTTCCCTGGACCAAATGCGATAATCCCTGGAATACCCCAAATTGTCGTCCGGTAAGTATATACACGATCTTTATATTGTTGTTTTTTTATAACGTTTTATTATTTTTATTTTAAATAATTCTGTTTACTTGAAGCGGGTTATTTATTAACTAATTATTGATGTCACTGAAAAAGTATCAATATTCTACAGCTTGATGTCGACGTGTGGATGGATACTTATAACAACGAAAGCGGATATAATATTACTTCTGGAATCGACTTTAATCTGGAAAATTATACTTCACCTGCTGCCGAGTACTTCACGTAATATCTCAAAACTTTATATTCCGATATATTAGTCATAAATATTTGATAGTTATGATTTCTCTTCCCATTTTCAGGAGAGGTATTTTGGAGTTGGATAAGAGCACTGGACTTCATGATCTTGGAGCAATTAAATGGGATATGGCATTATGTTTGTTTGCTGTATATGTCATATGTTATTTCAGCTTATGGAAAGGAATTTCAACGTCGGGAAAGGTAAATTGTAACTAATTGTAATTGACATATATATATGTCATATGAAAGCCAAAATGATTATCCGTTTTTATTTATTTATATTTCTTTATTACATAATAAAAGTAACAATCTTACAGATTTAGATTTTGTTATTTAAAATGAATTACTACATGAAAAGAATGAACATTGAATGACACATATCCTTTATAAATTTTTAAAAAATTATATAATAAAATGTTGAAAAATTTTATTTGAAAATGGTTTTATAAATTGTAATGAAATAAATATATTTTTATTAAATCATCAGGCCAATTAAATGATGGATTCATTTCAGGTTGTGTGGTTCACAGCATTATTTCCTTATGTTGTTCTTTTCATTCTTCTTATAAGGGGAATTACATTACCAGGATCTCTTGAAGGAATTAAATATTATTTGAGCCCAAACTTTTCTGCAATTACAAATGCTCAGGTGACTAATTAATTTTATTATTCCTAATATATTGGTGTTTTTTCCCTTAAAAGACCATTTAAATTTACTAATATGTTATGAGAAGTTATTGGTACATTAATTAATATAGTAGTATTATGTATTTTATTTTATTGCATTAAACTTGCATTCTGTTATACTTAAAATATTACTTAATAAATTTATTTATTTGACAAAATTTTCACAAAAAAAATAAATTTAATTAAAATTTAAATACATTGAAAAACATATTTTTTGCGTATTAGATGAAATTTAAAATAATTTCAATTTTTCAGTAGGAATATGAAAGAAAATATATTTCTTGCGAAATTTGAATTGAAGTCACGGTTTACGCTGCGATATGAATTCGAAAATAGAAAGATCTTTAAATGGAAAGATCATGCTGCAGATTGTAAGCTTTTTAATGTTAAAAATCTAAAAATTTAAAAAAATATAAATCTTTTGAAAAAAGTATTTTTAATTTTTTAAGCAAAAATGAAGTTAAGTGAAAGGACGAAAAAACATTTTTTTTTGCTTTAACTAGCAATTTATTACATAAATACAATTTTGCTACGTTCTTATTTGTATTCGGCGATGTATATTAACCAGTCAATGTAGCTGATTCTTTACTATAACAAATTATTTAACAATTCAGTAAAACTCAAATATTTATTAGTATTTGATAATGATTTATCACATTAATGAAAGATCGGTAACTAAAACAAATATTTCGTATCATTTAGGTATGGGTTGATGCCGCCACTCAAGTTTTTTTCTCTTTAGGCCCTGGTTTTGGAGTCCTTTTAGCATTTGCCTCGTACAATAAATACCATAATAATGTATATCAGTAAGTTTCTGATTATGTATTCATAGAAGTAATTTTAATCATTTATTTTTAACTTGGGATTTATTTTTATTTTATTTCTATTTAGAGACGCTTTGGTGACGAGCGTTATTAATTCTGCGACAAGTTTCATAGCTGGTTTCGTTATATTCTCTGTATTGGGTTACATGGCACATGCATCGAAAAGACCTATCGATAAAGTTGCAACCGAAGGCCCAGGTCTGGTATTCATTGTGTATCCCGAAGCCATTGCAACAATGCCAGGAAGTATTTTTTGGTCGTTACTTTTCTTTATGATGCTTCTCACACTTGGCCTGGACAGTTCTGTAAGGAATTTTTTATTTAATTTTTCCAAAATCTATGTATCTCTAAATTTGATTTCAGCGATTATAAATATTTATATAAAATTCAGAAATATATTTAATTTGCTGACTAAAAGAATTCTTTTTTTATAGTTCGGTGGATCAGAGGCCATTATAACAGCTTTGAGTGATGAATTTCAAATCATTGGACGGAATAGAAAAATATTTGTTCTTTGTTTGTTTAGTATTTATTTCTTGGTTGGATTAGCGTCTTGTTCCCAGGTATTTTCTTTAAATCGTTTATATTTGTAAACAATAAAAATATCTTCATTAATAACTTCTACTGACATTAGAAATTTCTTTTGCGTGTTTATACTAACTTAAATCCAAATAAATTTTCTTGATGTCTGTTAACAGTTTCATAAAAAATTAATTGTAATACTAAGTGAAACTCAACAAAAAATAATTTAGAATATAACATAAAATAACTGAAATAAAAATTTTCAAGGGTGGTTTCTACTTCTTTCATTTGCTGGATAGATACGCAGCCGGTTACTCAATGCTTTTTGCTGTACTTTTTGAATCCATTGCTGTTGCATGGATTTATGGTAAGAGAAAATTCTTCTTTAAATTAGTGTGGAATCTTTATTATTTTTTAACACTACTAATATTAAATTTAAAATCAAAATTTTACTCTCAGGTAACAAACGATTTTGTGATGATATCAAAGACATGATTGGTTTTACTCCAGGAAAGTACTGGCAAATATGTTGGAAGTTCGCCGCTCCTTTATTCTTGCTCGTAAATATTTATTTGAAAAACATTAATCTGAGATTAACAAATAGTTCCTAGAAATTTAATTAAAAAATTAATTTCAATGTTTTTATATTTTAGTTTATCATTGTATATGGATTATTGGGCTACGAACCATTATCATATGAAAATTATGTATATCCGGCTTGGGGCAATGCAATTGGTTGGGCCATAGCTATGTCTAGTGTCGCCATGATTCCTGCTGTTGCTGCTTATAAATTAATCGTTACTCCTGGAAGCTTTTTGGAGGTATTAGTTTTTTAAAATTTATTACTCGATCGTTTAAAAAAAATAATAATTTATTTTTATATTCTGATATTCCAGAAAAATTTTACAATTCACAGAACTATTGAAATGTTTTTCTTGGGTGAAAAGCTTCACAAGTTTTTCATTTTATTTATAAAGTAAAAATTATTTAATATAATTAATTAATTATAAATAATAGTAATAAAAGATGAAGTAATAAATCAATTAAAAAGTATAACATTTTTTTATTACTTTTGTCTTTAAACAGAGATTAAAATTCTTAACCACTCCATGGAGAGATCAGCAAGCATTAGCAGTAAATGGCGTTCAGTCAGATGCTAATCAAATCAAAATGACAAGCATCTCTGATGCGGCTGAAGAAGTTTGAAATATTAGTCAGCGATATAAAATTTACTTTCGATGCATCGTTAAATTATTATAATTTTCAATTTATAAAAAAAAATGTTATGATTTGATGAAAAAGTTCTCTCTTACCTTTAACATTTTACTTTTACCTTACATTTATAAGAATTCAAAATATAAATAAATTATTTATATAATTATTTGCAACTTTATAATCGTACATATATGTATTTTAAAATTTATTTAACTTTTTTCCAAAATTTTGAGTGCAAAAAACTGTTTGTACCTGATCAACCTAATCGCAAAGTAAGATTTACCATAGGACGAAAGATTTGATATTTTTAAAAAAATAAATAAAAAAATTTTTTTGCTGATCTTATTTCCAGCATTAATATTACTATTTTTATCAATATGAAATAATTTTTGTTCAAATTAAATGTTTTGTCCGTTCTAAATTAAATTAAATACATAACTCTATATTAAAATTCAGGTTTAAATTAAAGTAAGTATTTACTATATGAAACTTCATACTAATATTAATACAATCTAATCAAATATGTAGTCTAGATAAAAGTTACATTTCTAAGCTTCTCTGTTTTTAGCATTAAGTCGATCATGTTAAAATACGCTTTTTGATTTTTAAAACCCATATTTTTTATGTTAGGTATTAGGATTGCTAAATTAACATTATTATATATATACACATGAACATTGATGTAATCACACTGTTTATATATGATATAAAAAATTCTGCCCTCAAAAAGAAAATTTCAGTTTTCGAATTTCACAATTTCTTTTAGTTTAAATTTCCTAAAATACTCTTTTAGAGATAATAGTTATGATAAAATAAAGTATAAATGTATTATATGATTCAAAAATTGGTCCTCTATTAAAATAATTTTATGTTCTATTTTTTATTTTAAAAATACATGCATTCTGGCATAAAATTTTCCAAATATATGTTCCTCAGACATTTTATTATTAATTTGATGTAGTTGTAATTTTACTAATATTTGAATACAAAAATGAATATTTATAGATTAGGTCATATAATTATTTAAAAATGAATAAGAAATTCTTCTTTCTCCATTAAATTTACTAAATATTAAAATAAAAATATAATTATATTAAGAAAGGGCCAAATTTTATTTATAATTAAACAAAATTATCGTGAAAATATTATTGAAATTGTTTATTTTAAGTGCTTATATTTTAAAATTTTTTGGGATTTTCTTGATAGAATTTTAATCAATAAATATGATAAAAATTTCTAATGAATAATAGTTTTCAGGTACTATTAAAGAAAAGTTATATAAATTATGCAAAAGCAATTCATAAGCGAGAAGCCTTGACAGTGATAATAATAAGTGTTACAGATGAATCTACAGTTGAACCTGATAAATAAGAGTATAATTACTAAAGGTTTTGATACAAAGAAAAGGGAATGTGTAAAGGCGAAGAATTTATTCATAATCTTAAAAAAGGAAATTGAACAAAAAATTTTAAAATATCAAGAAAATCATAATTCTATATATAAGGATTATATTTAAAAACAAACAGAAAACACTGCATGGAGTTACAATAAAATATTTAATACATCTCATATTTATATATAAATACATGTTATTTGAGTATTAAATATTTAATAATAATATTAATTATAATAATACTTATATTTATTTGATATAATTTTAGTCTAAAAATTATAGTTAATGTAGTTATAACAATTGATCTCGAATGCAAAAAAGGTCAAATTAAGCTTTACCGACTAATATTAATTAGATTCTTAGGTCTTATTTAATCAAAAAAATAATACTAAACTTTTACAGAACTTCGAGATTTAATATAATGGATCAATTTTAGTCTCCTTCATTTCCATCAATTTAGTCTCATTCATAGGTATTTAATGCTTATTTTAGCTTAAAGTATAAAAAAACAATAGAAAATTTTTTTGTAACATTCAAATTACAGTATTAGAATATATATGAAATTTGACTAATCATTATTTAGAACATTATAATTTCAAGAATATTAACATTTAAGATTTTCGATATCCCTTAGTTTAAAGTATGTAGTTCTTAAAAATATTTTTTTTCTTTTAATTTTAAAAATTTACTTTTAAAAAAAATTAAAAATATTTCTATATTATATACTAAACCCCACATAAATGGCAAAATTAATTAAAAATATTAAGAAAAGCTTATTTTTATTTAAATTGGATCAAACAGGATAATTTTAATTTTATTTCATAAGAATTATTTTTTATATAAATTACTTTAATTATTTATAATATTCCATAACTCACAAGAAAAAGAATCTTTAATAAAGTTAGTTGTAGATATTTAATATGGTATTAGATATGTAATATAAGTTCCAAATAAATTAATGTGCGAACTATCAAAGCAGCCATTTTGATGTTCGTAATTACATTGATAAAATTATATCACTGGAAATTATTATAAATTATTATTAATTAAATATAGTTAAAACATTTGAATCACTGGCTTTGATTTTAATAAATTTCTGGCTTACATGTACCAATCAGTAAAAACTTTTAATTTAGCTTTTGATATGCATTATATAGATAAAATAAGATCCATTTAGTATATCATCTTTAGCTCTAAATGTAAATTTGAAGATTTTACCCATAGGAATAATGTGAAGCAAATGGAACTTGAAATGGAACTTTTTTTATTTTAAATACTTTAATATTCAGAATTATTTGTCGTATTTTTTTCATAAAAGTTTGAATTCATGGCTTGCTCCTTGAATGAATGGCATTAACAATATTTTTACAAGAAATTAATTTTATTATAAAAATATTGAAAGATCTACTCATTTTTATAATAAAAAAAATTATATCGAACGATTTTAATTTGTAGTATAATATTATTGCTTAATAATTAAATATCAGTATGTCTCAAAATCTTTTAATCCGATCAAAAAAACAAATTAGTTTCTGTAACTCTTATACATTAATATAATTATGTATGAATAAGAAGTATCGAACTGGTTTTGGTGAAAAATATTAACTGTATAATATTTTGATTTGGGTTCTACATTTGACTGAAAAAAATAAAATTGCAATAAAATCGATACCTTGATTTTTTTAAAAATCATTTACCGCTTTTATTATCTTAATTTTTCTGCTGTTATCAAGAACGACATAAGATTATTTTAGAATTGTAGAAGTTCAACTGGCAACTCTTTAATTAGATAAGGAAACCCATTAATTCCAATTTCAGTTGACCCCAGAATTCAATCAATATCATTTTATTAACTATGGGCAAAAGAATAGATATTTTCATTTTTTATTAGCTTTTCAAGAACTAAGATATTTGCTTCTTAAAAAAGTTTTATAAAAATTCTTGTAAGATTAAAAAAGCGTTTAATATACATTTAATATTTTATTAAGATAAATCAAATAAGGAAAATACTGATATTATTTTAAAATAAGATTATATATTAATTCAAAAATATAAACGAAGAAAATTAGGCAATATGAAGGAAAGTAATGTATAAAAATATACAAAGAAAATAGGTTTTTTGTCACATATTATAAATATTTTTTTTAACTACAGGATAATTTTTACACAACTAATTTTAATCTTTTTTTGTACTGTACGCTTTTAAGTAAATTATACTCACGTGTGTATTAACATTTTTTAAAACAAATAAAAAATTATTTGAATTGCAGACGAGAATATAAATAGGTTTTTGAAAATAAATAAATTTATTATTTTTATTTTTTGAATTTATTTCTGACTCGTTTTGCTCAAAAGAATAAATGTTTTATAATTGATTCATAACTTTTACATGTTCTTAAGTATTTACTCTCCTTCATAATTATATGTATGAATTTCAGTTTAATTAAGCAAATATATTTTATGTAAAATTTGTACTTCATCTTTCAGCCATGTATGAAGCACGAATTTTTCATTGTTATGATTATTTTATTTTTAATAATTTTCGATCTGAATTTTTTTAAATATGCCTGTTCTTATATTTTGTTTCATAATGAATTGAAATTTATATAAAATATAATCCTGTTTTTCATGCAAACATTAAAACATTTCTGTCTAATATAAATAATTTTTATAATTGTTTTAGGAATATTTATTATACTGCATTTTCATTCATAATTTGCCATTTTTGATATTTGCAAGTTTCATTATTAATACCTGAATCTAATTTAGATTTTCGGATAAATTGTTTTGTTATTTATCCATAATAAAGAGGAGTGCCGATTTCTTTGCTAATGATTTTCAAAATTATTTTCCAACCATTCCAAACATTTTCTGCGAGAATTTTCCGTCACTTCAAATGGTATTGGCTTAGTCTCCAACCAATGAGGTTTCTCATTAGCGTAAGCATCATAATGTGGAGGCGCTATTCGGAATTCGTCGTAAGCCGCTAGCATTCTCCAGTACCCCGACATAGTTTCATGAAATTCCTCATCTTCCTCATTCAAATTTTTTTTTTTATCTCTTGGTTTTTTCGAATTTTTACTAACTTTGGCATTACTTTTGGTGCTGGTATGATAATCATCCCAGTTTGCAGATAGAGGTTTTAGTTCTTTGTCATCAGAATTTTCCAAACAGAAATCAATTTCCTTGTATCGCAACATTTCCTCTACCTTCTTCTTTAATGCAATATGTATGGTGCTGTCTTCTGTCGGAATTTGAAATTCAACCTGTACGTTTTCATTCACAGTTTCGTTTTCCTCCATTTCTTTCTTTGAACTTTCCATAGCCAATTTGAATTCTTGCGAAAATGAAAAATATGTGTATATGTCGGTTTTTTTAATATCTTCTAAGCTTTTTTTCTCATTAAAAGTCTCATTTTGTTCAAAATCGGAAAATGGTCCGGACAAATCAGTTTCTTGATTACTGCAACAAGAGATGTTATCAAAAACTTTCAAATCAGGTGGAATTATTTTTAATAAGTTCAGTCCAAATTCAGCTTGGTCTTGATTTGAACATTTTATTTCTACATTCATATTGGATTAATATTAATGATCATATACAGTTTAAAGCGTCACTAATCTAGCTTTCCCAAAGATGACTTAATATTACCATCAGAAGTTGCAAAATGAAATCTTAAGTGTTCAAATCTATATCTTAATATTTATGTCTTCATAATCACAATTTATATTTGAAAAAAGATAATTTTGCAGCATTATTAGAAATATGTAATTAATCTTGTTTTTCGAAACGATTTAAAAGCTTTGGATAAACTAAATTGTTCTTTTATTGAAAATTATGAATTATCCATAGTGGAATATATTTTTTTTCAAATAAGATTAATGAATAAATATGTAACTTATCATGTTGGTAACTCCAATTTTTATTGATATCTGCAGTTGATAATTAAATTGAGAAAGAATTCAGCCGTAGAAGAGAAAATATATTTTGAACCTTTAATTGTTGTGGATGATGCTTTTTCACGCTTATTTGGAATGCATTTGTTGAAATCTTTGTTTTAATGAATGATTTTATAATCTGAAAATTAATTAGCCCATTTAACAGTCTGTTTTTGCTTTATCCAGCCCTTATGTGTTCATGCAAATAAAATTTATCAAAAATTGTTTTATCATTGAATTGCTCTAATCTGTTATCGTTCATTTGATGACTTTTGCCAACTTTACAGAAATTTTTCTTGCATATTTTAATTATACAGTTGTGCAAAGGCATTTTCATTAACAACATAAAAGAATTTATAAATAATGAAATATTTTAACTTAAAATCTTCATCCAACGGCTTATTTGTCATTTATTCGATTGTGGATTAATCAATTTATAATCTTGAACCGAAAATCAAATGATCCCAAAGGGATCGTTAAACGAAATTTATTCCCTAGTTTTTTGTAATTATGAAAATTTGTACAATGATTAAATCTTGGTTTAGATTAAAATGATTAGGAGAAAATTAAAACTAATAACATATTTCTAAATAAAAAAAAATTATTACCTTAAATATTAATAAAAAAAATGAGCGGCTGCTTGATAAAAATCTTACACTGTGGAGATAGTAATTTAATTCGGAAAGTGTTTACGTCAGTATCCAGGTAACAACAAATCCATTATTAAGATTTTCAGTAACAGTTTTGTATTTTTCAGCCTCATATAAATTTTAGTAATAATTTTTGGTTGGACATCAATACAAATAAAAATCATTATTTAGTAGTTTTCATGTGATTAATCCAAATTCATTTAGATCTTGATTAAAAAAAATTTGTATAAAAGAGAAACAATTCTGCTCTATTTATAATAATTCAGGAAAACTCAATTTTAAGGTTTATGTTTTTAAAATATTTAAAACTTGATTAATTTTCGAGACATTAGTAGCTATTTATTGGAACTGATATCAAAAACAAGAATTTTTAAAACGATTCTAAAAATAAAGCATTTACTTCCTGGATCGCATAATGATTAAAATTTTCATTTTTTATTTTTGCTCACAATTTGATCATTTATAACTAGTAATACTCTTTATCGATAAAATTATTTTTTAAATAAAATTAATCGTTTCTAACCGACACAGGAAACGGAAGCTTAGTTGATCATTTTCTGGCGCTCATAAACTTCTGCTGCACCAATATCAAAACTATGAGAAAATGACGGTGACGTTACCAGAATCAACAAATTATAATGAAGTTATTGTTGCAACGGGAGGTTACGATCATACAGTTAAATTGTGGCAGGCTAAGACAGGATCATGTCAACGGACGTTCCAGCATACAGGATCTGTATCCCTTTTATCTATTAGGCTTGTATAACCTTTTTTTATTACTTCTAACTTTAATGGCGGTATAACAGAAAATGAAAAATATTTTTATGGGATTGATATTCTAAGTCTATTATATGTTGTGTTCCGCAACTTTGTTTTTTTTACTCTTTTCTATACTTTAATTTTCACTTTTGTTTTACGTTATATCTTTTTGTGATTTCCTGAAATAAAGTTTTTTGTGAATGTCTTCCAAACGTAAACTGAGTGAACATCACAATTATTCTAATGCGAGTTGATGTACATTAATAGATAAAATGTTTCAGATTGTAATTTTATTTTTATTCCTAAGTCAAAGTTATGGATGCATTTAATTTGCCATATTATTGCCTCATTTGAACCTTTGTATATTCATTAAAAATATTTTCTTGTAACTCTAAAATCATAATATAAACTATTAAAATTAAACTAAAAACTGTTTAAAAAGTATCAGAAACATGATAGTTATTTTTGATGTACAAAAAATTTAAATGCCATTTTATTAATTTTAGAGAGTGCATATGAAAGTTTTGATTTTGATTTAAACATTTTTATAAATATTTTTATAGACAAGCAATTTTAAAATACATTATTTAAGGCTTTACCTTGTTACTTAATTGGTTGTTACTTTTGAAAAGTATATTGAATAATTTTAATGAAGCAAAGTAGATGTATATTTTTTTATATACATATATATATTTGTAGCAGACTAATATAAGTAGATTAAATAAATCTTATAATATTTTACATTCAGACTAAATTCTTCAAAAATTAATAAATTTATTTATACTTAATGAGGTTTTACTAAATCTATGGTTTTAATACTGTAAAAAATTAAATTAAACTATTTTTAAATAGATGTTATTATCAATAATTTATTTGTATTTGTATATCTTAGTGTAAGATAATTTTTATATCTTTTTATTTGCAATTATTCTTTGTAAAACTTTTTGTTATTTATAAGCTTAAATCTGTAAATTGATTATTAACCATAAGTGTTCATTATAAATGGTAAGAAAAATTATAAAAATAAAAGGCCATATAATTCATCAGGAAATATCTGGCAAAAAAAAGTTAATTCAACTTTTCAGAGTTAAAGTTAATTCTGAATAAATCAAGAATTTAATTTCCCATTAAAATTGGAATTTTACCTCTTTAAATATATGTGTTTAGAAATAGTTCAAATACTTTTGGTTTTAGACATGCATATGACATTGAATTAGGTCATATAATAGCATAATAATAATTATTTTGCTATTACACCTATAATAATTTTTTTTTTTAAAATTTATGATAAATATAGTTATAAAAGGTTGGTCTTTATTAAAAAAAATTTTACAATGTTACAGTTAGGATTGAAATTGTTTTTAGTTTGAACCAAAAAATGTAAATTTTACTTGCTCAAAAATGTTTTATTTATGATTTGTGAATCTTATTCCTTAATGAAAAATATAGCAAGTCAACGATTTGGAAATCACCCCTGACAAACAAATGATAGCTGCTGCTGGCTATCAACAAATTCTTATGTATGAACTCAATTCAAAGAATCCAAACCCTGTAATGAATTATGAAGGTGTTACAAAAAATATTACTAGCATTGGATTTCAAGATGAGGGTAAATGGATGTATACTGGAGGTGAGGACTGTAGTGCAAGGATTTGGGATCTAAGATCTAGGAATTTACAATGCCAAAGAATTTTTCAAGTTTCTGCACCTGTTAATTGTGTAAAACTTCATCCAAATCAATCAGAATTGGTTGTAGGTGATCAGAATGGTGTTATTCATTTATGGGATTTAAAAACAGATCACAATGAACAACTGGTAATTATAAAATATTTTAATTAAAATTGTATCATACATTAAAATGTATAATTTCAAGACTTGAATATAGATTTTATCTTTATTTGTTTCACCATCATATATTAATTTCTGTTTTGGTGTCCAGAAAAATGACAATATAATTAATAAATCTATTAAAATAGTGCTTAAAAAATTTCAGATTCCTGAAGCGGAGGCCTCAATTGAAGATATTAGTATTGATCCAGAAGGATCTTATATGGCAGCAGTAAATAATAAAGGACGTTGCTATATTTGGTCCCTAACAAGTAGTAGTGGTGATGAACCAACAAAACTTAATCCAAAACATAAAATAGTAGCTCATAATAAATATGCTTTAAGCTGTGTTTTTAGTCCTGATTCCACATTATTAGTTACCACTTCTGCAGATCAAACTGCTAGGGTATGGAAAACTGCTGATTTTTCATTATATCAAGAACTTAAGGTTGAAAACCAAAGATGGGTTTGGAATGCAGCTTTTAGTATAGACTCCCAGTATGTCTTAACAGGTAGGATTCAAATTTTTGCTTATGTTTCAAACTCCTTAAAACTTACAAATAAATAATTAAATTCTTTGCAGACATAAACAATTTTGTATAAAATTTGTAATTTTTATTTTAAATATAATGCATTTTTTTTACGAATATTAAACAATTCGTTTTATCTTAACTCTTACAAAAGCATCTTCTGACGGAGTGGCAAGACTTTGGAATGTTGAAACTGGAACAGTCAAGAGGGATTACAATGGTCATCAGAAAGCAGTTACTGCCTTAGCTTTCAGGGATGAAGCCATTTGAACTGTTTAATAGAAAGCAGTTGACTATTCTATGTGCAAGAATGTTTAAAACTGAATTTAAGAATTAATAATATTTCATTCATGTGCAAGCATGAAGAAGCCATTTTTATAAATAAGAATTAGGTAGATGAGTTTTAAGTAAAAAAAAGAATAAATTTTTTATTTTTTTATATGAAATGAATAAAATACAAAGCAAAGCGAATTTTATACAATGGAGGCCTATAAGCTTCAGTTTACTAATTAATAATCTAATATTCTGTACATAGAAGTTCATCCTAATTTAGCGCCACGAAAAGAAAGTGAAAGGAAGTGTTAGAACTGATGATGTGATTATACAAAATCAAAATATCATTTTTTAAAATCTGTAAAATTTTTTTAACAAATAAAAAAATTTCAATAGAATTTAATTTATTTTAATCTTCTATCCATAAATATCAATAATCTTTATTTTACAAATTTATTTTTAAGGATATCAAGTGTAATATCATTCACTTTATTGCATATTTAATAATCTGTTTTTTAAAATTTATTATTTAATTTATATTTAGTGATAGAATATTTTTTAAAAAGTACACTTATAAAAATTGTTTTAATAGTTTTCCGTTTAATTTTTTTAATATTATCTTCTGATTACAGTAGTTTATGATTTTGAAATAAGAATTGATAAAGCTATTTATATTATTATGTAATAATAATGGTGTGCTATCAATTTGAAAATGGTTTTATTTGATCTTGTGCATTACATGAAAAGATTGCCGATTTCTGAATAGAACGTAAAAATTTGAATTTTATAGAGAATGCATTAATGAAAAAAAAAGCCATTTTTTTATACGCATCTCGGCATTATTACATATTATTACAGCACTCATGTTCTTGCCTTTATAAGCTGGATGGCAAGTTATAATTAAGTAAAAAGATCTGAAGAAATCTGAATTTTTGACAGCTATCATCATTCATTTAAAAAGAAATATAATTCACTTCATATATATATATCATACATGTAAAAATCCTACAAATTCTCCGATTAAGTACATCAGTATCTTAGAATGTGACTGTAGTACCTGAAAAGTTCAAAAAAATAAAATAAATTACATTTAAAAAATAAACTAAAAGTATGAATAAAATGCAAAATTATACGAAATCATTTCTTTGCCTTAAAATATATTTTCAGCATTGACAATATAATTTTCATCATATAATAATAAATCTAATTTCATATACACACTTCATAATATTAATGCGATAATTTATATAATATATTTAGGTAATATCAAAATACATTACGAGAATGTAACAGAAGCATAAACATTTTATTTAATATGATATGAAGCAACTTGTTTTATTCAACTTCAGTTTAGGACAGTTAGAAGAGAGGAAATTAAATGAATTTTTAAAAATTCCATGATTTCACATAAAAGATATTAAATTTAATCAAACCACCATTTGTGGGATTGTATTTTTCCTGAATACATACTTTATCGCACATATTAAAAATTAATATTTTTTAATCATTTTTGATTAGTTGTCCGATTGATAAATAGACAATTAAATAATTAAAATTGACTTTAAAAAAAATTTGAATTCAAGGCGAATAAATTATTTCACTGGATCAGAAATTAAAAAGAATATTATCTATCAAGGATTTTACGTTAATTTTGTTTAAAAAAAAGTTTTCTACAAAGCACAATATTAATTTAATTTTTGAGAAAAAATTGGGAACGTCCACAATTGTCTTCCTCACAAGTTAAAAAGCTATTGGCAAAGCAAAATTAAAAATTTAATCCGCTGATTAATGATCCAAACTTTACTTAACGTTTACTTTAATAAATAAAGTACACTTTTATAAGGAGAATCACCCCAAATTTTGAAAAAATATAATTCCATTATTCTGCATTGAATTTCTCCATCCTATAGACTCTGTAATGAAAAATTTTGATGTATAAAATCAACATCGAACGTGCAATTTTATAACAGGTACTTAAAAGTTTATACTTAAAGTTTTAAAATGCCTCCTATGTATGTAAACTTTGTTATAAATGAAATTATAATTATATTTTATAATGAAAATTTAGAAAAATAGTGTTATCAAAACTGATATCTTGTCTTTTCAAAAATAAACTGTAACAAATTTTACAATTCTCTATCTCCTCATATTTATATGATGGAAATGAAGAAAAAACATTTATGGATACTTTTAGTTTATTCTGAATTCTTTCTTCTTTGTCTTCAAATGAAAAGAATTGCTTATCACAATCCCTTATGTTTTCGAGAGCTTTACATCAATCATAAGTTGAATTTTAAAATCAACCATAAACTAAGCATTTAACTTCACAGGATTGATATGGTTCGCCAAATCACGTAATTCGAATTGGTATGTTATTGCCTGATTAATATTCGGAATACATAAAGCAATATCAAAATGTATGCAAGGAAAACTGAGTGTTTCAAATTCTGTATCATAAAAGGTTTTACTCATTGAATATCCCATTAGTCAGAATCATATAGACCACAATAAAAAAAAGTTACTGAATCAATACTGATTAACCACTTTTGTGTTTTTCATAAAATCTATCATAAATTAAATATTATTTAACTGAAAATAAGCAATTTATATTTCTTTTGAACGTGTACAGCGGGGTTTTAAAAAAAAAATGAAGTGGGATTCTCGAGATATGAACCTGTATAACATAAGTTAAACCTGCATGACATAATTTAAACACAAAACCTTTAATGAAAATAAGTTTGACAAAAAAATTTTTTTATAACATATTTTTAACAAAATATGCTTAAAATTATAATTTTTTTTTTCAAATAAATTTAAATATAAATCGACAAGGCCTATCTTTTGTTTTTCATTATAAAATTTCTAAAATTTTAATTTTTAATTATTTTATGAGGCACTGAACTTACAGAGATAAAACAGGACAATTATTAAAGATTCGAAATATACCGCAAAGTTCAGAAGTGACTTGAGATATAAAATTTACAAATTTAGCTTAAAGAATACATACATAGAGGTAAAATATTTCTAAACACGTGTACATACATGTTTCATGAAGGTTATTTAAACATTCTGCAAAATCGTTCATTAAGCGAATAAAATAAATCTAATTTTTTGCGACTGCAATAATAAATTAATAAATAAAGGCAACTACGTTAATGTTGGCAATCTCTCAACTTCACCCATTTCAGTGATCGTTTCGCCCTCCACGGTGAAACTAATCATGCATTTTAATTCTACATTTAACTTGTTCGGATTTGCAATTAACATAATCTGAGTAATAGCAGCTGGAGGAAGGAAAGGATTATGTGCAGGCAATTCTGACCCCGAAGGAGGCTGAAGTTTCAGTTTGCATCCCTGTAAAAAGATTGCATTACAACAAAGAAATTAGAAAATCAACAATTTTTATTTTATGAAAGTAGATGAGGATCTTCATTATTAAGTAATTTAGAAATACTAATTTAAGAACAAAGTATCTCAATACCTTAGGAACAACAGCTTGAAACAAATAATTTGTAACTGATGAGGGATTCTTGCTAACTGTTGTAACTACTATTACTGAAACATCTTCTCTAGGAGTGTCTTTGGCGAAATACAGAGTAACAGATATTCCATTTTTATCGTCAATTACTATAATAGGTGATATTGAGCTGGGCTTTATACTTTCCAATGTGACGGATATATCTGTCAGTGGTTTCACTTCCAGCTTAGCAGTTTCAGATTCAGCATGCCCAGCAGATGAATTCTGGTCTAGCGAAAGTGCGACATCATTCAGATCCATCAAAGCATCATCATCGTTAGTTCTTGAGACACTGCATACGACAGAGCTGTCATTTAAATTATCTTTTTCTAGTGTTTTCTCTTTTTCTGATATCCTGGAAAATATAAAAATAATTGATTACGGAACATGAAATAATTCAGAAGTTTTGAAAACAAATTAGAAAGTTTCTGAATCAAAAAGAAAAATAAAAAAAATTCTTCGTCTACCAGAAAATGAAAACACATCAAGCAAATTAATAATTAAATAAGTTCATTATGTTCTTACTTGGATGATATTAAACCAGAGTCCATTTTGCATTTTTGCATTAGGGCCTCACCAAGTATATCTAAATCTTCGAAACCTTTGACTTTATTTTTTTCTTTATTACTGAATTTTGGCTTGATACTCTCTCCAGATTCTTGAAAAGTAGAAGAGGATTTTAAAACGTTGGCTGTTGGAGTCAAAGCCACATGGGGTGTTAAGGGTGCAAAGATGTCATCAAGTACATCCAAATGAGAACTGGATTTCTCCGTTTTCTGATTTATTTTGTTGCTGCTAACTGGAAGGTCCATATCTAATTCTAAATCAGAAAAAAAATATTATGTTTCAGTTTCATGTTATTTAATACGGGGATATACAATATTATAATAAATTTGTTAATTATTTTCCTTAATATATATTAATTAAGTTCTTAATAATTAACCAAAACATGACAATATAACTAAAAAGGTGACAATAATTATCTGGATGAACTATTCCATTAAACAGAATCTTTTAATATATTAAAATTACTTTTCTGCACTTAAAAATTTTAAAATCTTGGCTAAGGTTTATATAAGAAAATTTTGCTTTTTTTAATGCAGAAAAATTAAAGATAAAATAACAAGTTATGGTGTAAAAATTTATTAGAAATTGATTATACGATTTCGTAATATATGAATAAATTTTGTGTAAAATTATAATTTCAAAAGCTTAAGGCTAACTCAAAAGTAGAATAGTGAAACTTAAACATTTGTACTTACATTGATATAGATACATACATTTTATAAAAATATTTAACAAAGCATACAGTGTATATTTGTACACATACTTGCTAAACTTTAAGTAATTTAATAATATAAATTTGAGTAAATATATCTAATTTCAAGTAAATTTAGATACAACAATTAAACTAAAAATATTCTTTTACATTAGTTTGTAATTATAAAGCAATTGAGTTTTTAGTCTTTAAAATGATTATGATGAATAAATAATAGAAAAATCACTATTTACTACAATCTGAATAAATTAAAAATTCAATTCTCCAAATACTGAAAAAAACTAACTAAAAACTTCAAACTTATCCTATTAACTGGAATAGCTTGAATAAGGCAAATTTGCTATAAACAGCTTATGACTAAAGTGTTAAAACATTTAATTTCTTTTATATTAATAGTTTTTAAATTATTTAAATATTACTGATATTAATCAATAATATAATTTATTTAATTAACATTATAACTCAAAAATAGGAAAAAAATTTTTTTTTCTTCAAGTGAAAAGTAGAAGAAATTCTTAATTTTACTTTTCCTTCTTGTTTCCTTTTATTTTAAAATTCCTTATGTTTAAACTTAATAGTTTAAAAATTGTAAACAAATAACTGTACAGAAAACTGATAGATTACCTAAAACAGATAATGATTTCTTAAATATATCTGAACTTTTATTATCTTTCTGAGCTTGAGGCACATTATCATCTATTGGGCTACTTAAATCCAATAAAGAGGAAATTTGTTTTGAATCTTCATTGAAAGTTTTTAATTTATCCACTTTTTGACCCAACACCATAATTGAAGTATATTTATCTAAAACTTGTCCTAGTTCATCACTAACAGTTAACACTTGGTTTAAAATATCATCATTATCTTGTGTATCTGCAGCAATCCTGAAAACATTTGGTCTTAATCTCTCACAGCCATGATACAATTCCTTTATCAACTCAACTTCTTCACTTGAAGCCTGACTTGGCTTGTATGAATCTAGCATTTCACTTAATAATCTGACATTGTTTCTAACAGTTTCTAATTCATTAACTTTTTTGCTTTTAATTTCTACTCTTCTTTCATCTTCTTTGACCATTGTTTTAATTAACCTATTAGCTGCATGCAGATCATCTGGATTTTTGCTATGCAACAACCTTTGCAAAAGTCTTACTTTCTCCTCATCTTGAAACAGAGGATGAGATTTTTGAGGTGTTATATTTTTTGATTCCTCATTTGCTACTTCTAATTCATTATTGTTGATTACACCTTGTTTTTTCAACATGTCATAAGCTTCCTTGATTTTTGGTTCTTTAGGATAATTTAGTGTCCATGAATACATTAATTTAAGTACTTGGTTTCTCACTGGAGGTGGGGTCCGAGAACCTAGAAATTTGGGGGAAACTAATTTAATCATCTCATTGAGAAATCTAAACTTCCCAATTTCTGAATGAAACGAAGGCCCGCAATTTTTCATGCATGCTTCTAAAACAGATAATCCTTGTAGTGCTTCCCATTCTTGAGGAGATTGTATTTTAGAAGCAATTAGTTTTGAAGCGATGAAAGCACCATCAGGTTCCTTCTTAATTATTCCGCAAAACGCACCGATGGCTGCAGTATCCGCATTTTTGTTCCTTGGATCTGTCGCTCTTTCTGAAATATATTAAGGAGATAATACTTTTACTTAAATTCATTAGTTGAAGAAATCTAGTCCAAATTAGAGGAATTGAATTGAACTTAATACGTCGTTTCTATTTTATTCTTCATTCGCTTTTTTATACTTTACTTAAATCTATAGCGTATTTAAAAATTTTCTAGATTAATATAAGCAGATACTTTTTATACTTACGGATAAGAGCTTCAAGACTTGTTTCTGTTATGATGTCCATTTTTTATATAATAAAAACGTTCAGAAATTTTTACCACCTGACGGAAAGTTTCGTAGTTTTTAAGACAAGGGCCGGGAAAAAAGTTTCTTCTGCTATACGCATCATGCACTATATGTTCTGAATACGTTATAACGTATATTAAATATAATAAATTATTTTTATTCAATGGGGCTAAAATTGTCAATTTTCGGTAATAGAATATTTATATTGTCCACATTGTACTTACATATAAAAAAATAAAGATATCATTTTCATCTGTCTTGTATAATTTTTTGTTTTTAACAATCGAGTAAGTAGTTTGATGGTATAAATCTCCGAAATAATGCTGAAGTCAATAATGGCTCTTTCTTCATCCATTTTCCAATTCACTTTTCTTCGGAAGCCTTGGATTTTTTTTCGGCACCTTTCACCAATATTATTGTGTCTGTCATCCTGTGACAATCCCAATAGAAGATTAGCGATCTGTTTGCATATCGTTTCGATACTATGATTTCATACGCAATATTATTAAAAACGAAAAATTATTTAGGACATTGTTACCTGTTATATAAATTTTCATATAATCAAATGATCGTAAAAGAAATTTGTACTGAAATTTTTTTTCTCTTTGAAGAATGGGATCACTTATATTGTTCATTTAAGATAACATTTTTTTCAAGGTTTTACCTGTTCTTTTTTTGAAAATCCGTTTTCACATTTAAAATTAATTTTATTTTATTAACAAGTTACAAAATTATGTAATTGTGCTTTAATGTTGATAATAGTCTTTACTTTTGAAATTCAAGTTTTATTTTATTTTATTTGATTTTGATTTATATTTTAAACTGTACTATAATTTTTTTCTTATATTTATTAGCAGTTAAGAGTTTATTATCATTATGAACAATGTCTTGGACTCATTTCATGGAGATGAAGTCAATAAAAATGAGATAAGTAATGAACAATGTTCAAGTAAAAAACATGAATTTGAAAATGTCAATGATTTAATTAATTTAACTTCATCAGATAAAAATGATAATCCATTTGCTTATTTAGAACGTAGTGGTTTTACTTCTGAGAAATTTAAAATTGAAATTAGGAATCTTCCCAAATATTATGGGCTAAGAGTAAGTAATTTATCTCAGATTCCTGAATAATAAATGGTCTTCCTAATTCAATCAGAAATAATTAAATTACATATTAATAGGAACTGAAGAAGTTGTTGAATAATAAATTAAAATTGGGAACAAATAAAATTAAAATTCCATCAAAAGGGAGCTTTTGGGTTTATGCATGCTTCAGATCAGAAGATGATAAAGTAAAGGCAATTGCTATTCTAAATGGTTATAAATGGAAGGGTAATATTCTCTCAGCAGAAGCAGCCCAAGCAGTTCCTGATCCTTTAGTGAAAAAGAGAATTCAAGGTGAAAAGTCTCTTCAAATTGTTAAAAAGTTTAAAGCTGAGGGAGATAGTGAATCTGACAAATTAAGGGATGCTGTTACACCATTATGGAAACTTCCTTATAATGATCAAGTATGAATTAATTAGTTGTTTTATATTTAAATGTCAGTGTTATTAAGAGATACTCTTTTAATTATAAATTTTATTTCAGCTACAAAAAAAAAAAGAAGTAATTCATGATGTATTAAAAACTTTAGGAAAAGAGCTGATAAAAGTCAATCCTGATTTAGCAGATTTTATTAAGTCTCAAATGGAAAAGTACAATGGTCTACCTTGTGAAGTATGGCCATTACAACATACTGAATTTTCTTCTGATGGCTATCGAAATAAATGTGAATTCACAATAGGTGAATTTAAGTAAAATGAGGAGTTCTAAAACTTTGTTTATAATTTTTTAAAATTCTCAACTTATTTAAAAATTTATTAGGAATCAATGAGGCATCTGGAATAAAAACAATTGGCTTTCGTCTGGGGAGCTATGCTACTGGATCTGTATCTGTTGCACCTATAGATGATGTTTTAAATGTTCCTAAATGCATGAAAAATGTTGTTTCCATATTTCAGAGTTTTGTTCAAAGATCAAATTTTGATGTCTTCCATCCTGAAACACATGAAGGTACTGGTTCATTTGCAAAAAAATGAATTATTTATTAGAATTATTAAAATTATATAAAATATGACTTGCAGAAATTTATCTATATTTCAACTTTTGAAGATATTTAAATAATTTTGCCATATGAAGGTTAAATAAATTATTTCTTTTATTTTAAATAATAACAACGATAATAATTTTAAAAATAATTATCAAGATAACTAAAATATAAATAATAATTAGTTGAAAATATTTTTTTAAATAACATACCATTTACAAGAATTTATTTTTATTCCTAAACATTCAGATTAAAATATCTTTAAGTTTTTAATTTTGTAACTAATTTCGGATCTTCACAATTCATATTTATATGTTCAATAAAATAAACAAAAAAAAGATCATTACTTATACAAAAAAACAGGCATTTAATTTTATTTATGACTAATACTTTCAGCTAAAATTACTTGAGGTCAATAAATAACGTTAAATCTTTTGGGATGTAAAAATAATAGTAAATGGCACTGACTTGACAATTAAATTAAAATACCAAATATTGATCAAATAAATAATTTTCATGCTTTGATTATCTTCAGTTAACTGGGAATTTTCTTATGAATCTGCAATTCATGTTCATTTTATAGGTTATTGGCGTCAACTAACTATCCGTTATGGATTTAATACTGATCAAATAATGTTAATCATTGGGGTTCATCCTCAAAATATGACGACATCCGATTTAAAAAACTTCATGGGAGAAATTAAAGAATTTTTCAGCATTGGTGAAGGGAAATCGTGTAATATTACTTCGTTATATTTGCAAATAATTGATAAAAAGAAATCTCAAGAGGATGAACCACTTTACTATCATTTACTGGGAGAAACTCATATTTATGAAATTGTTATGAACTGTAGGTTTCGCATATCACCTCAAGCATTTTTTCAAGTAAATACGAATGCGACAGAAATATTGTATAATTCAATCGCAGATCTTGTAGATTTGAACGAAAATATAACATTGGTTGATATATGCTGTGGCACAGGTTCAATTGGAATTTGTCTTGCTAAAGTAAACTAATTTTATTTTTTAATTTCTATTACAAATGAAAAAAGAATTATTCTGTCTTGCGTCAAAAAATATCATTTTTTTGTTTTTATTGATTATAATTTTACTTGTAGAAATGTGCTGAAGTACTTGGATTGGAAATATCATCTCAGGCCGTAAAGGATGCCATAGAAAATGCATCAGCAAACAACATAGATAATGCCCAATTCTTTGTTGGAAAAGCTGAGGAAATTCTTTCATCTGTTGTGTTTAGAGCTAAAAAAGAAAATGTAGTGGCTATTGTAGATCCACCACGTGCTGGTTTGCGTGAGTATGCTTAACATAAAATAAAGAAATTGTGAAATTGTATAATTAAGAATCAATATAATTTATCGATCCTGCCCTGTAATGTAACCACTACAGTATTTTAGATATTTGCAGGCTAACGATTGCCCTTCACATTGTCTAATTTTAGATCATAATGCTTTAGTGCAACTGCGAAAAGCCCAGCAAATTAATAAATTAGTGTATGTGTCCTGCGAACCGAGTCTTGCCTTGAAGAATTTCATTGCTTTGGGACGTGCAACATCAAAAATGTATCAAAAAGAAGCATTTTTACCAGTGAAAGCTGTTCCTGTTGATCTTTTTCCACATACTAAACATTGCGAACTTCTTATATATTTTGAACGAATATTACCAGATAGATGAAAATCAGTTTTAAAAATAATTTTGTATTTCATTATTTTAATTCAATTATATTATTATTAAATATTAGAATGATGCTATATTGAAAATTAGAACAAATTTTCCTTTTTCCACGTTTTTGTATAATTGTTTTCACAATTCTTTCTTTATGAATTTAGTTTTCTCAAACTCAACATTTTGTGCATTTTTTTAAAGAGTTTTCTTTTCTATGTGTGCTTGTAATTCAAATTCTTATTATCCAGCATTAAAAGAATGATATCTTTTAAAGCCACCTTACAATTGTTTCTACGATATTTCAGAAAATTAATAATATTTGATAGATAAAAAGGGAAAATAATGAAATGATTTAACTTGAAAAAAGTAATTCATTAAACTTTGTAACAGCCATCTTAACAAAATTCTCTTTGATAGGATTCGTAAAAATTAATCATTTCTGAATTTAACGATGGCCGTATTTTCCTCAAAACTTCAATGAAATGAATTTGTTCCACAAAATTCGCAGTCATCTCAGATTGAGTTAATGCGAGAAGAGCACTTTCATAGCATAAATTTTTTAAATCGGCTCCAGAATAAAAATTAGTTCTTTCCGCTATAAAAGTAAGATCAACAGAATCACTTAATGGTATATTTTCCGTCAGTTTCTTCAATATGTTTAACCTTTCCTTCTGGCTTGGCGGAGGGACGTACACTATTTTATCAAAACGTCCAGGCCTCTTCAGTGCAGCATCTATTCTCTCCGGCCGGTTTGTTGCTGCTATCACAATAATTTCACATCTGTCAGTTTCATAAGATCTTTTTAATTGTTCATCGTCAGAATTAATTGCTAAACTAAATAATGAGGATCTCTGTGTTGCGAATCTTCGTCCCACTCCATCCATCTCTATCAGAAGCGTAGATAATACTCTTTCTTGTACACCGTGAGACCTATCACATGATTTACTTCCAATTAGACCATCTGAAAAGTAAAAAATCATTTTTCACATTGACAAAGAATAATTTTATTACTAATACTTATATTTTTTTCCTTATAAAAATATACTTTAACTTTCAAATTCCAATTTTAAATTTATATATCTACTAAATTGAACTTATTAACATGTCAATTTTTCTTGACGCATATTAAAATTTACTTCTTACAGCACATATCTGGAAGTATTTTACAATAGCGAAATTTTTTTTTTAAATGAATTCACTTGTTCATTAAAATATTAATTGAATTATTAATTATTAATTAAATTTAATAATTATTAAACATAAGTGTCCTTATTTATAATTGTTAAAATAATATAAAAAGCTTCCAAATATTTTTGTTATTATTGTAGTTTCACAAATTCTATTCATGATTTATTTTTAAAATCTGATTTATTATGTACAATCCTTTTTTTATTCAAAAAGAGGATTATACATAAAAAATCAGATTGAGTAAAAACCAGTATTAAACATTTTATTAAATAATGGATGGGTTTAAAACTATTTACTCACCTATTTCATCAATAAATATTATGGCTGGTGCCCCAAGTCTTGCTTGAGAAAAAAGTTTTATTATTTTCTTTTCAGGGTCACCAACAAAAGGTGAATATAAATCAGCAGAAGACACTGCAAGAAATGTCATATTACTTTCTTTTGCTAAAGCTTTTACTAAAGTAGTTTTAGCACAACCTGGAGGGCCATATAATAAAATCCCTTTTGTTAAAGGAATACCCATTCTTATAAACATGTCAGGATAGAGTAGTTGATGTTTCACTGAAAAATCCAACAATTTTTTAATGTCATTTAATCCACCAATTTTAGAAAAATCTGTATTTTTCTTAACCTGTAAGCCTATAGATCCTTTCAGTGAAACTGGAGTAATATTTGATATAATCTTCTTAAAATAATTTTCTAATGCTTGATATTTGTACTCATTAAAACCATCCTGGAAATGGAAAATGTATATGTTTAAAATTTATAAATATCATAAATCCAATATACATATTTAAAAAAAATTAAAATCACCTTCATTTTTTTGTACATTAATAAACTCTCTTGAATAGCCAAATATAAATCAGCACCAACAAAACCAGGTGTCCACAATGCAAAATTCTTAACAATTTTCTCTGGGCACTCAACATTAAAATATTCCAATATGTTATGAATGATCTCTTCTCTATGTTCATATGTTGGTATCATTATTTCTAATTCATCACCAAAACATTTTACTTTCATCAACTGAGGATCAACATCATCTGCATCATTTGTAGTTGCAATAACAACAATACCAGCAACATCATCAAATTCTTCAAGCAAAGAAATCAATTTATACAAAGCCCTTGCTAAGGCAGAAGGTTTATCATCCTTTTTTCTTTTGCATAAAAGGTTAATATCCTCAATTAAAATCACACAAGTTTCTTGGTTTTCTGCATGACATCTAGCTGTATCAAAAATTTTTTGCAAATTTTTTTCAGTTTCTCCTGGTATTGGTGAATATATTTCAGGTATTAAAACATTAATTATAACACATCTACAGTCTCTTGCTATACAATGCACTAAAGCAGTTTTTCCACATCCAGAAGGGCCTACTAACAATACTTTAGTATTAGGTTTATAATTCTGAGTTCCTTTCTGAATAATTGTTGAAAACTCAATTGTTTCTTTTAAAATGTTATAAATATTACCTAGTCCACCCAATTTTACTTCTTTTTTGAAGCAGTAACATTGTTCATACTTTTTTCTACTCATGCATTCCTTTACCGTTATTTCACTTTTTTCTATCACGTTAAAAATATCAATGTGTTTTTGGTTACAGTTTCCGTTGATATCAAGTATTTCTAAACAAAAAATACCGTTTTTTTGCTGTGGTAATAAGTTTTGAAGAAAAATAATGGAGTTGTATGAAAAAACATAAAGTTTTAATATTTCTTTGATAATAAGTGATAAACTATAAATATTTTTTTTTTTATTGAGTAAATCTTCAACATTGTTGAAAACGACAGTTACAGATATATAATTTGCGTTCTGTACATTGCCCAGTAATTGAAAATGTTCATATTCAACGTCTTTGGAATGAATTAACTTTTTGGCTTTGTTGGGAATTTCAAATATCATAACGCTATCATCAATAAAAACTGCATTTGTTATTTGTTTTGGTTCGCATAACCCTATTTTGACAATAACACCGCAAAAAGTTCCTGGCACGGTTAAAATGCAATGCCGTCCGTAATTCTGTTTCAAATATTCTGAATCCATTAAAAGACATTTCTGAATATTTATCACATTTTTTGGCAACATCAGAGTTTTCATTTTGTTCTTTAACCATTTTACAAAAATTTTTTGCAAAATGACGACAAATTTCTTAGCCTAAATGGAAATTATCCTGAACTTTGAGAGGTTCCTAACGGTTGTAGATTTTTAAAATAAGCGCGCCAATGTTTTGGAACTGTTTTCTTTAAGTTTTTTAAAATTATATTTTGAAGACTGTGATTATTGGAATCACATTAGGCTATCTAAAAGACTAAAAAAAATTCATAATGAATATGAAAAATACCATTTTTTATTTGAGTTCAAAGAAACTGATTAACTTTTTATTAGCAACACTGTTTCTCATTTTCGAATTTCTCATTTATTTTTCTCATTTTCGAAAATTACTAAAATTAAAATGCTTGCTAATTAAATAGTTTAATGGATTGATTAAAAAAAGTTATTCGAGATTAAATTTATCACTGAATTTTTTTTAAATATTTATGTTGTTCATGGGTTCTCTATCCAGAAGTTCAGCTTCCTTGATAATTTGCCATAAGGAAACAGCACAAAGCCACTGATACCACAAATATACTGAAAATATAGAAAAAGCATTTGTTTTGAAAATAATTTGAAAAATTTTGTAAATTAATTTATAGTTACAAATGAAAGTCTTACATAATGTAAATATTCCTATAACACTGACGCCGATAGTTTGGCCTAATTGTATTGTATTTTCTTTAATAATCATCACCAGGATTACGAAAACAAAGGAAAAAGTGCAAAGACGAATAAAATCAAGCACTAAAAATGGACACATTAGAAGCCTATTACGCTGAAAAAGAACCAATAGAAACATTTCTGTTTTTACAACGAATACAAATATTTCAGTATTAACAATGATATATATTTCTCAACATCTGAATTTTGTAATTTCTATTATTTACATGTAAATCATAAAGGTATCTTTACAAGGACATAATTATGTGTCAGTACATTACGATGTAGTTGAGGTTCATGAGTCTCAACTAAAAAATTTCCACATATCATTATCAACAGAATATTGTTTGTACAATAATTTTCAATTAAATTGTTAATTATATGATGAATGTTAGAATTTTGTAATGTCAATAATTTCATATATAAAACATGTATTGAAAGCGATTTTGTGAAATAAGTTGAATCATTTACTTTCTAATAAAAAAATTAAATGTTTCACAAATAACTCTGGTACAACGATTTCAGCAAGAAGGACATTTATACGTATCAATGCATTAGAAAAATAATCATAAAACCATATAATGTACATAAATCCATAAGAATAATGAAAACTGAACTTACCTTAAAAGCAGCATATATTAAAAGAACACAAGAGCTTAAGTAAATAAAAAGTATAAGAATGAAGGAGACTAAGAAAGTTTGTGGATCTGCAATAAATGTTCAAATTGAAAAAAATTAATTTTCAGTTTTTAGTCAAAATCTTTTAAATTTCATTCAGTCAATTTTCAGTTTAACTTTCAGAAAAAATTAATTTTCAGTTTAAAGTGATGAGCCTATTATTACCGTCTTTCGTTGCTTCTAAATAATAACGAATAATTTTTAGGTTGTTTTTTTTTAACAAATATGAAATACTTGAGGATGTTCTTTTTAAATCGGCCAATCCGAAGGAGCAAGCAGTTACAGCAGCTAAGCACTGAACCTGAAAATGAAAGATATTCAATTGGAAATTTTAAAACTTTCAAACGTTCTAGATTGCAAAAGATTTCTCTTACGCAGGATTAACAATATTTTTTGGAATTAAATGATGTACTTACTATACATGTGAACGATACTATAATTGTTCCCAAACGAACTGAATACCAAAAACAAAAATTATATAAAACTGCCATGACAGAAAAGCTAATAAATTGGCATATAATTCTTTCAAAACAATTATGGATTCGCTACCATTACTGAATGAATAAGAAATTTTTTTTTAAATATATTAATTGGTAACTTTTTCTCAAGTGAATGTATTCTATTTAACTGAGATTATATAAAACACATTTGCTCTTGTTTTCAGTTATTGTTACCGTATACTTTTCTTTCGTTAATTCTATTTCATGTATAAAATTATTTAACAATATAAGCTGCAAAAAAATTTTTTTGTTCTGATAAGCCTAGGTTATTAGCCAGAAAATAGCACAAATTGTAAATTATTTGAAACTATTCACAATGTTTTTAATAAAAACATTGCAAGCTTTCGCTAAGCAAATCCATTAAAATAGCTATATTTATTTAAGGGATTTTATCGATTATATTTAAAACATGTTTTTGCGGGCTTATTACTTTATAAGAGAACATAATAATTAAAAATCAATAAACCAAAAAAATTTTGAAAACAACAATGCACACGCTAATTCATTATGCATAGAAAATTCGTTTTATTGTTGGCACCATTATCGTTATATATCATGAAAAATATTCTACAGACAAAAGCTCTTTAGTGTGAGTTTCTAGGACTCAGAAGTATAATCAATATTTAGACAATAAAAGTTACAGGGTAATATAAAATCTTAAAAATAGGAATTGAAACTAAATTTGATCCATATTTACCGTACTTATTAATGTCAAAGGAAATAGTGATCTTTATTGTATTTCAAAAAGCTTTTAATCATACTGTTCACCATCAATTTTTTACAATAATTTGTGTCATCATAAAATAAAAACCATGCATCATATAAATGCTTGCACCAACCTTAAATGTTTAAGTGAAGAAACACTTCAATTAAGAGAAAACATAACATTCATAATAAAAATAATTACATTCAAATAAAATTCAAAATATTTTTAAAAATTATTAAATTTAATTAATGTTAACCTTTATAACATTACTTGCGAAGTTTTAAGAATTTTTGTCATATGCATGTAAGTGATGCAGAAATTGCAGAACTATAATCACTTAAGGGAATAAATTAATTTATAAGTTACAATTTTTTTAGATTGGAAGAAAAATTAAAAAATCTTTTGCTAATTTTAATCTTATAAGTTGATAAAAAATGGAAATTTTTTTGAACCTTTTTGACTTAGTTGTTTGGAAGGAATAATTTTGGATAAGATCATGAAAAAATTAATTATGAATAAAATAAAATATATTGATATCTTATTATTTTGTATATATTTACAAAATACTTGTGTATTTTTCTATAATATATATAAACAACTAACTCCCAAATCTTTGAAAGTTTTTTAAAATGATAAATTGTCAGTTTAAAAATCACATTCATTAATTTTACTGCCTGCAAATGCTTTATGATAAATTATGTATTAATGTTAATTTCAAAATGAGATAAAACATTGAAAATTAAAATAATTTAAGTGAAAATAATTAAATGTGGAGTTCAGCATTTTTGTTTGCAATCATATCATTTAGAGTTTTCCTTATATTCAAACTATCCTGAGTTTTAATTTATTGCTGCTTATTACATTCAGCTAGAAAACAATGACTGAGGAACTTTTATTATGGTTTTCATTTTTCTCCACTGCTACTGACTTTAATATTTTCCACATTTTTTTCTTTAGCAGCAACATTAAATCCCCAGTGCTTTTTAAGTATGAGCATTAAACCCAAAAGAACAGGCAGGTGAAGAAGTGAAAATCGGAATAATTTCCTTGAGTTCCTGCTATCAGATTCTTTGTAAAATTTAAAAGCTGAAAGATTTACAATTAAAAAAATTTGATGAAAGTATATTACCAATTTGAAAGACAAATTGAAAAATATACAAAGCTACAATATTTATTCGATATATTTAATTTATCCTGTTAAATATTCAAAAATTAAATTATTAAAATAATAAAAAATAATTTTATTTGTATATTTTTAACTTTTCCGTTGTTATTACTACATTATTATATCTTCTTAACTTACCTAAAAAGGTGAAGTACAGGTTGACTGGCAATGATAAAAATGCAAATGACCAATGAGTGAGATCTAATATAGGTGCAATGCTACATAGCACTACAATACCTATGGTATATTTTAAAGCTGTTTTCCGACACAATTCTGAAACAATTACAAAAAATGAATTGAAATTTTATCTAGAAAGATTAAGAAATATATAAATAATACAATTTCATTATTTTATACCAGGATCTGTAACTGCCATCATTCTGTAACCAGCTCTAGAATAATCTGGTCTTAGATTCCATGAAAGAGCATTGAAATGTGGAAATTGCCATGCAAAAAGAATTCCACCAAGTATCAATGACCTATAGTCTAGTGTTCCCTGACAGGCTGCCCAACCCATCAGGGGAGGTATAGCACCAACTAAAATAAGATATTGTTAATAAAATATTAATGAATAAAAAAAATTCTTTTGCATCAAGCAATATCAAATATAGGAAATTTAATCAATAACTTTAAATTTTCTTTCCACTTCTTTTACATTTACTCCTTAAATAAAAATTACATTGAAAAAGTAATGAAATTTATCAATATTTACACAATAAATTTTTAAAGGAGTAATTAAAGATGAATATTATTAACACTTCAGATTTAATCTTTTCAACATTTGTTTTAATAATAAAAATTTAAATTTTACCTATTGAACCCACCCAGGTATTTACAATACTAATTCTTTTTAATGGAGTATAAACTGCTGTATACAAAAATAGGTTTGCAGCTCCAAGAGCAGCTGTTAAAGCATTTGTTCCATAAAATAACATGAGAAGCCCACAAGTACCTGTTGCTGTGGCAAATCCTATTGCATGAATTGGCCTAAAAGCAGAATTTTAAAATTTTCAGTAATACTTTCAAAATCAGGAAAAAAGAAAACAACATTGTGATTTCCATTAAATTTAATTTTAAACATTCTTTAAGTTTAAAAAGGCAATAAAATTGAGTACATTGATCCTGGATTTTTTAATTTTACATCAAACTTACATCATACACCCTTGAACAAGAACTCTGTTCCTAGTTCTGGCCATTTGTGCATCAAAAGGAATTTCTAAAAATTGATTCACAGAATTAGCAGCACTGGATACAAGACCAGTTCCTAGTATGCAGAACAAAAATGACATGGGATCAAAAGGAACTGGAGGAAATGCATAACCTATAGCTGATGTTGTTACTACCAGTGCTGGAAAAAAATACTTCTCATAATAATGTAGTACTGTAATAAAAAAAATAATTATTTAAGTAGAACCGACTTACAAGTTAGCCTAAATTTGGATAGTTTTAAGCAATATTTTCCTAGTTTAGAAACATCTAATTTTACTTCTTTCCAGTTTTCTTTTTCATTAACAATTTCATTAATTGTATTTTGACCTAATGAGTTTTTTGATGGTTTGGCTATTTCATTGACCGTTAAAAATGGATGATTCTGTGAATTAGTCAACTCATTTGTCCTTATTGGAAAATCTGAATTTTCTAAAGACTGTTGTGGAAGCACTTTTTGTGAACCCTGAAAAACATTGGAGAAGAGAAATTTAAATAATTGTTTACTTATTCTTTTAAAAAATCTTATGATAAGGAATAATTACACAACACCGACAATAATATTCAATAAATAATTATATAAAATCTAAAAATAAATACTGATAAAACTAATTTGGACAATTTCATTTGTTTAATAATCAAAGCTTTTTATAAGAAATTTATGATATTTACGTAAATTCTTATTATGTGTTCTGTGAATCGAATGTGGGAATATGATATTCTTAATAAACGGCATGGATATTTGAAATATAACATATCTTGATAACTTTTCAAAAGAAATTGATTGACTTTGGTTGAAAATAAAAATTTTGGTCTAGACACTTTATTACAAATGATATTATTTTTAGCAGAGTCATTTTGAATATGTAAGCTTGATAATTAATAAAGGTAAAAGCTTATTTCAAATCGGAATAAACGAAACTCTGAACCACAATACTCCTTATTCTTGAAACAGAAGAAAAATTTGATTTTATACATTCGACAAAAAAATTCAAGAAGTGGCGACAATTTTCTTAATTACAACGACATCCAAATAGGAATTTTCACGAACTGAAAATTGCCAGATAAATAAAAATATTTTCTTCTTTCCTGTAATTTAACAATATCGAATTTTAAATGCTTTTAAGTGAAAAAATAACTTTATATGATAATATGATTTATAAATGTTTTAAAAACCGTATTTCTATGATTGTTTTCGGCGTTGGCCATAGTGAGGAAACCTTAACTGTCAAACTTTTCATAATATTAAATATATCACTAAGAAAAAGGATACTGGGAAATCATCGAACTTGGTTTCAATCAGTTTTAGTATTGATTTAAATTTAATTTTAACTTATATGACCTTTTTTGCCAGGTTGATACAACATAAAAGGGCATTTAAAGAATTATTCATTATATCGTATATAAAAAAAATTATTTTTATTGATTAGGCAAAAATTGTAGATTAATGATTTAGATCTTTACTAAAACTAGTGCTTATTGATTAAACAAAATTTTCGATAGAAAAATTTATTGTTAAAAAAATTATCGAGTCGTACATTGCCAAACTGAAAAGAAAACTACTCTCTCATTTCTTGTAAAAACTGTCTTTTCCTTGGGATTCATATTTCGAAAGAAACCGGTCGGCTTCATTTTCCATTTAAAATTCTGGTTGTAATTATTCTTGCTGACAGTACCAGTATTCTTAACTCTTTTCCTAGACTTAATGCGAGTATTATGAATTGATTTTTTTGGCTCGCGGATGCAAAGTACTTCCCTGTCATAATTTTTTCTCTTTTCTGAATTACTCAAAACTTCATACGCAGCTGTTATTGCGCGGAATATTTCCGTACTTGCTTTAGATCCATTATTTTTGTCAGGATGATGAATCTTTGAAAGTTTGTAGTAAGCGGCTTTGATATCTGCCGTTGTGGCAGCAGGAGACAAACCCAGAGATTTATAATAATTTGAATTATTTATTATTTTTTTCGAAAAAGTGCAAACAAAATTCACTATCGGAATATATTTTTGTTTAAAAAACATTTTTAAAAACCAAAAAATACACGCTTGTAAAGTTTTACTATTGGATAAATTAAAAGAAAGAGAGACTAGAAAATGTTGAGGAGACCTATTGTTGATTTATAACCATTGATTTTGTCAATCATTTTATAATTGAATAACGAACTTTTACCTATTGTTTTCACTTGTTCAGATGAATTCTTTTAATTCTTGTCATGAGTAGTTTATAATTTTCATCGCTTTTCTTTAACAACTGTTCTTATATTAAAAATTTTTATTTTCTTACAAATTTGAAAGAAAGAAGCTTTACAATTTTTCTCATAGCTAGGAAATTTCAGAAAGTCCATCCTTACAAATGAACCAATAGATTCTTAGCAAATATTTATCCACTACAAAAGAATTCTCGGTAATTTGATGTACTTTCATAAATTACATCTTTTTTCCAAAATTTATTATAATATTTCTTTTAATTTTATTATAAATTAATCAGAGCAAATTAGAATAAAAAATCAGTCTTCATATAACTTTATAAGCATTATAATTTATTGATAAATCTTATATACATATATAAGATTTTTTTGAAAGAAACTTTTAATGTTTTTTCAGATAAAACGAAATCTGTCCCGATATTTATCGACTGTATTGCTTCATAATTGAAGAGTAATTTTTAATAATTTTTTCAGTGACATTATAAAACCAATTTATTTACAATTTAATGAATCAGTATTTTCAAAATACGACAAGAGATATTATTAATTTAATCATGATGAGAAGAGTAAATAATTAATAATGATTTGAATAATATTAAATAATATTTGAAATTATATCTAATTTCAGAGTTTTGGAGTTTTTTCTTTTTATTTAGAATTTTCTCTTGTTTTAGAAAGAAAAATGCCTCTATAAATTCAGAATGAAGAGTAAAAAAAAATAATGAAGGATACCCATAATTATATTCACTTTTTCAAATGAATACTTAGGAAGTGAACTAAAAATATGGAAATGGGAAAAGGGAAGTTGTTGACACAAAACAGGGAAATATTTGACCCAGTTCTTATTTTGGAAAAATCACATGCACTTTTTATTTAAACAATATTTCAGCATTCATTAAAAAGTAAAGCGCAAAGTTGGTGTTTATGATGGAAAAAGATATATAAAATGAGAAAAATAATTTTCTTTATGAAAGAAAACAAAGAAAAAATAAAAAGTTTTTTCTGAGTAAATTAAAAACATTATTGGTAAAATGAAGTTCTAAATTTTAAATTCTAAATAAAATATATTTTTTGTCTTATGTAATCATTGTTATTTTCATCTACTAAATTTTTTTTAAATTTATGAAAAACTTTTTAAAAAAATTTTAATCAATCATAATGATTTGAAAATAGATTACATGAAATTGTAAAATGTAAAATTATCTTCATTATTATTAGGTAGCTG
Source organism: Ricinus marginatus (assembly GCA_028565995.1). Classification (NCBI taxonomy): domain Eukaryota; kingdom Metazoa; phylum Arthropoda; class Insecta; order Psocodea; family Ricinidae; genus Ricinus; species Ricinus marginatus. The sequence goes on from JAOWBB010007069.1 coordinate 46,208, forward strand.
GCTATTATTTTCTTAACCTTTTTTTTTTCTTCGACATATTTTGATAGAAATTCTCAACATATTTTAAGATTTTCTCTCCATTTGCATTTAAAGCCTTTTATTTTAGAAAAAATTTTTATATTTCTACATATCCAGGTCAAAAGTATGAAAATTTTTTTTTTCAATACTTTTTTTGAGATGCTAGGCTTGCTAAGTTAATTTATAAAATCATTTTTGTTTTGGCAAAGTTATGCTTGAAATATTTTGAAAGGTATTATAAATGTATAATACAATATTGTGTCACTTAAAGAAGTTCAGTAATTTTAAGTTTGAATTTTCCCGCGTTATGAAAACTCGAACGATATTTATTGTACCCCATAAAATATTTTTTACATTCAACAAAATTCGGATTTATTTTAATAAATACCAATTTATCATACGTTTTTAAACAATTACAACTGAATAATTAAATAAGATTCATTTTGAAAAGAAATTGATAAAAATTCGATTACAGAAAACATTATCATTGCTGGTTAAGCACTAGCAGAAAACTATAATGTTCTTATAATAATCTCAAATTCTAAAAGTCAGGTTTGCGACGCACAAAGTTAATGTAACACCAGTTCAATCAGTGCTAGTGATAATATTGTGCCAGATCTACCTGGTGAAAATAGTGAGACATTACCGCATCGAAGGCAGTTTATGTTTCTATTCCGGGAACGCGGAAAAGCTAAAGTCAATTTGAAAAGCGGCTGAAATGCATTTAGCTGTAGGAATCTGAGTTTGTAACAGATTGGGGGTAGACAATCGCTCGGTTATTTCTGCACATTCCTTAATGATGGCCGCCTTATTCTAAGGGAACGTGGACCTCACGCGTTCGTCCTCTTTCCCTTACCGCAACATTTTTCGAGAGTGGCTAACAATTTTCGAGCGTTTCCGGCTTCCGTTCAAGTTTCTTTCCGGCCTTTCTTCTCGTCGGCTGTCATAAAATTGCATTTTAATTTTCTTTTTACATTGGTGCACAGATTTCCCCGGGGTTTCAAATTTTACAAGCAATAATTTAAAAAAGGAGCTAGTTTGTCTTTAATGGCGCTTTTTTCATTGGAGAGGAATTTTTTTGCATTCGACGACTTATAATAAGGCAAAGAGCAATACGTAACGATAAAAATACATTAAGGCTTTTGCCGCTATATATTGAAGTCCTGCTGACCAAACAACAGTTGAAGATTCCTGAAAAAATAAATAATTGATTAGGAAAAATAAATATTTCTCATTGCATGCGTCAATGAAAATGTTATCAAATACCTTAATTCAAGTTATCTGAAGGCGAATTTAAATGTGAAAGCAAATTTAATTGCAGCATGTATCGCAGTGATTATAAGTTAAAGTTTTTTATTTGTCTTTTAAAAAGGAAAAAAGGGTTTGGGTATCCTAAAGAATAACATGAAAAGAAAAAAATTACTTTAAATATCGAATGTACTGTTATTGATACTAAATTATCATAAAATAAACAAACTGACTGTAGCTTATAGTTTTGAATCTATCAATAGATTGATATTAGATTTGATATCTAGTATTGATATCACGGATCTCTTGCGTAAAATTTAAATTTTCATGAATTTTCAACTGAGGCTTTCAAAAAATAAATTTTCATGCTTCCAATATTGAATATCTAAGAAAGAAATATTTTTGAGAAAATATGATTTTATAATTTTTGGATATCGGCGCAAATTTTTGGAAATTGTGAAATATAATGAAAAATTTTGATATTCCGTCACTTTTTGGTTTCCATAAAAAATAAGTAGTTGAATAGGCAAAGCTTAATTCTACTCCGCAAAATCTTGAGCTTTCTCATTCTCAGCAGGTATTAAATGAGTTTTCCGATCACACATTAGTTGTCATAAATTAAAAGCGAGCAGAATTATTTTTGTTAAAATCTTCACTATATATAGTGATTCACCAAAATATTGTTATTTTGCGAAGTATTTAAGTTGCTCGTGAAGTGATCTGCCACAAAATATATATATATTGTATATTTGAATATATTCTTTTTTGTATGAAAAGAATAGTAAATTGTATAACCCAAGTTTACTGTATAAATCAAAATATTGTGATATAAATCATGTATTGAGATAAATTTAACTCAATTTGAGTTTTAATTCCTCATTATCTTAAACAAATAAGTTATACAACTGTTCGAATAATCAATGCTTTTAAATATGGTTTCATGTACTAACATTTTTTTTATTATATATATATATTACCACTGGAGCACATAAATAAATTTGACAGATAAATAAATCAATATATTAATTTAATCTAGATAATTTGAAATTGTGACACCTGTATGTAATACTCATTAAATATAAATGTATATTTTACGTTTGGCTAACAGATCATGAAATGTGAGATCACATCTTAACAAGTAGATATGAACAAAAAATGTAAATTGTGTTTCACGGAGAATACTGTTTGCTCAATTTAATTCTTCCAAAAATAGACTGTGAACGTATAATATTGAACTTTGTTTTTAAATTAGAAACTAATTAGCGATAATCATGAATTTTTGTATAATATTTAAAAATGTCCGTTCACATTATTTATGTATTCGGTAAACTATATCTTGAGCGTGAATTTTTAGTCAATATCTTTATTATTTTAATACACTTATATTATTCATTTATGAAATTATTAATAAGTAATATTTAAATCTATATCAATTTTTAGTACATTTTGTATTAAATCTTACTTTACGGTGTATTGTTGTATTTAATCTTCACTTTACTGTGAAAGGATTTAAGTTCACTACTAAGACGACATTTTTGTAAACTCGGTGCTGAATTTTCAAATAAAAGAGAAAAATAATTAAAATGTGTTTTTAAACGACGTAACGGGAAATTGCAAAACTTTAATAACTTTTTACGTTATTTGTCAAGAATAACCAAGAGGCATGAATAAGAGAAATGCGAAATCTTATTCAGATGATTTAAATGGGATGTTTTTCTACGATTTATAATATTTTCAGGAGGAGAGAAGTTACAAATGGTAGCTAATAGTGTGAAATTTTTTTTATTTTTCATTTTATTCTCATAACAACTTCATCTACTAGAGCCATGCCATTTTGATTTTTTTAAAATTTTAAACTTGTCACGTGAAAACGGTTGAAAGTCCGATTCGCCTTCAAATTATCAAAATTTTTATAATTGTTTTTATTTAAAATAAGCAATATCAGAGATATGGAAATAATTAAATATATATTTTGTGCCAAAAATCATGAAAAAGGAGAAAAAGAAATATATTCTAAGATAAATTGAAGAAAAACCAAACAATTAATTTCTGATTATTGAAATCAGAAGTTTAGTGGCTGAAGCAGTAAATGACCACTTGCGTGCTTGGAAGTCTTTTCTTACAGCGTTAATTCATGACGGTCATAATGAGTTAAAGCTTATTAATTAATCAAGCTGTTTTTCTTAAGAAACATGTAAAAGTGTATGACAAATTTATTAATGCTTTAATGCAAGCATTGACTATATGATATGTTGTCGTAATACTAAATTTTATAATTTTATACTGAATTGAATTATCTGCTTTTGCTTTTATTCAATTTAAGTTTCATTCTTTCGCAGTATATATTGTATGTTCCGGCTTTGAAGTGTCATTGAGCTAATTATATTTGAGTTTCATTAGCTCTATTCTATCATGTCTAATGCCGTAGCAACTTATTTGCGATAGATGGCTGGAAATCCGATTGAATTCGCCGGAAAAGAGTGGAGGCTTAGGAAGAAAATGTTAAATATTGTTGAACCTCTGGAGTTGAATGCTCTAATTTCAGGGGAAAAAAATTTAGTTTTGAAAAAGCACTTTAAACATCCATTTGTAAAGTGCCGGAAGCGGAGCAACAGGAAAAGAAGAGATTTCCATTTAATATTTTCTCTCAAGCAGAAATCTGGATTGTTTTACAGTACTCTGATTCATTAATTATCGAATTCACTTTAATTAAAACTGATTTTAAGGTGTTTTAGAAGATGATCTCTTACCGGATTCCAGTGCATTTTATTTAAATATACTTGTACCGAAAGATTAAATAAATTTTTGCTTTTAATAGATAGCGTAATTTCACAAAGACAAAATCAAAGGTACATCTACAAAGGGAAGAAATAAATACAACAATTTTAAAATGACTATGTATTTAGATTATGTATTTGACAATTTTCTCATACCTCAAAAAAGAAATTATATAGCCTTCGAACATGTAAATATGAACATTCATTTATGAACAATAAGACATTAATTTACGTTTCACTTGTTAAAGAACAAATATAATTGTTAGGTTTCAGAAGCTACGAATACATTGATATTATAAACAGATTGTTTTTTTTTAAATGATTAACAAGATTATTCAAGCTTTAATATGTATGTATATTAAAGAAGCTAACAAAGTTTAAATTATTGGAAATCTGCAGTAGAATAACTTACATAATGAACATAAAAGAAAAGTTTTACAAACTTAAGAAATATAAACGAAATATTTTAGTCAAAATTTGTAATATTCTTAACCAATATTAAAAGTTCGGAAACTTATCATTATTCAGTTATTTGAACCAAATTGCTATACTAGGAAAATGTTAAGAAAAAACTGTAAAATAACATTGCACTCACATTAAATTGGAAAAAAAACTCTTTGAACTTATCCTAATGCGTTTGAAAAACTTATACACTAAATATTTTTTACCTTAAAAATTTTTTTTATGAAAAATATTTTAAAAAGTTTAGATTTTTCAAGTTTTAATCGAAAATGCACGTTGAAAATCCGCCATTTCAAAAAAATTTCCTTTAATTATGGGAAAGACGAAAATTAAAATTTTTCTCTTTTCTGGGCTCCTTACAAATGCGGAGTTGCTTTTAGATTTTGAACAACATTATTCTGCATCAAAATCCTATTCTGTAAATGAAAGTCAAAGAGATGAGAACAACAAAACTATCAACGATTGGCAAAAGCGCACCTTTAAGTGTATAAATAAAATCTTGATTTATTTACGATAATATGACGTACGAAGAGTGAGGTTGAAAGGAAATAAATAGTTCATCAAAATATGTAATAAAAATTTTAACAGTTTTCAAATTTTTCTTTTCGTGATATGCACATCTCAAGCCGAATTTTCAAAATTCATCTTTCACTACATAAATCTTGCATATAATGTCATATCTGAGCCAAGATCGGTGATTTAAGGTCTTAAAAAATATATATTCAATTACAGTACTGTCATTTACTAAGCTATATTTCAAACATACCTATGTAAAACAGAAAAATTTTAATGTAATTTGTTTAATTTTATATTTTAATTTTCATTTTAATTTCGGTTTTCATTAAAATGGAAGAATGGCTTTTACTAACTTTGGTTCCATTAATTTTTTTAAATAACCTGGGGTTTTTGATTATATTAGTCTTTATCCATTAACATTGAGTCCTAATGCTCTGGGGAGTTGTTCTCAAGTGGAATTCCTTGTTTATTTTCGCAACACGAAGCTTTCCCTTACAGTCGAAGAATTTCCCCAGCCTTTAATCATCGACATTATTAACAAATTTACAAGTTGATGCAAATAATTCTTTTTCACCAAAATTATTTAAATATACGTGGTTACGTGGGAATTCGAAGCTTACCCTATCATCTGAAACGATTCTTCTCCAGTCTTTTAAAGGTATCTGCACATCTTCGAATGCCATAAAGCTTCGATTTTCTCATTTCTTAGAGCTGAATTACAACTTTCGCCATTATTTAATAAACTTCAGATCTGATTCACTCGGGAAAGCAAAAAGCGATTAAATAACAGCCTTTCAGGCTCTCCTTACCCGTCAATTTCAGGTGCTTGGAACGTCAATTTGTAAAAGGATAAACAAAAATTTGTTACCATTTACATTACATAACAGTTTCATTTATCAACCAAACCTCAACGGAATTTTTAATTGCAGTTATATTTTCAATTAATTTCATTTACTATTCAGTTTTTCTCTTTTATTTTCCTTCAATTGCTAAATAGCTTTACTATCTCGATTGGATGCATGAACAGCTCAAAAAACCTGTAAAATTTGAAATATCACTTTAAAGCCTTCCGCATTCATCTTAGCTTTTTTCGACTGTTGAAATGCAAAATACAATTCGTAAATTTATCCTTCATGAAATTGCTAAAAATTTTTTTCTTCATGACGAAAATTTTGCTTTCGACTACGTAATCTTAATATTAACTTATGTTATAATGCGTCCCCTTTTTTAATCAGATCTTGTTTCACCGGTATGAATGCCGAAGAATATTTACTCTGTATTGCATTCTAACTACATTAATTGGAATGTTCCTTTATATTTTTCAATTTTCTTTTTTCTTATTCATATTTATTTTCCACTTTTTCTACGTTTATTTACTTTTGTTGTCACTCTTCTTTGCACATCTAAAATTATATAAATTGTTCACTGCAAATAAGATTTTGCTGACATATTATGGAATATCTCATATATTAGCTTCAAAACCCAAATGAGAATGGGAAGGTTTACGAAAACAGATATAAAATATAAAATTATGTATTATCGAAAGCTGAATAGGGAAAATGTAGTATTTCTCGAAAACGGCAAAAAGGAATATAACTGAGAAATGACGGATTAATAAAAAAAATTAATAAAAAAGAAAATATCAATTTAAATAAAAAATGGCAAAAGAGCTTGATGCGCAAAAGTTTATCAAATACCTTCAGATATCTATGTGAGTAATAAATATTTTGATGTTTCTTTAATGTTACATGCTTCAATGTTATTTGCGTATGGGTACTTTGGATAATTTTCATTTTTGGCTTTGTTTGTTTTATTTGAACATTTCAATTGTTCATTTGGATAAATATAATTTCTTCAGTTAAACTACCGAAGTTCTCAACTCGCCAATAGACCAACTTTTATTTCATTATATTAGTGATGTCAACATATGAGTTACAATAAGATATGATAAATAACATCGATGTATTTACAAAAAATGAATAATTCCATAAACTTCCAGCTTAAAATTTTTTAAATTCATTTATTATATAATTTTCATTAACATGAAAACATAAAATAGTTTAAATTATTGAATTTAAATAATAAATCTACACTAAGTTTTACGCAAAAGTCATGTTGAAGCAAAATTATCAAACATCAATAACTTTATTTTTTTATCGAAGAAAAATTAATTTCGATAATTTTAAATTATTAAGTTCAATACGTTTGAAAAGTCTCGCAAAAATTAGCAGAATATGGAATAAGAAAACATTAATATAATTTTCCTGGCTAATGTTATTAATCCTTTTCATTATTATGTTTTTTTATATAACTTGAGAATACATATTCCTTAAATATGAATTTTTTATATTATAGAATATTTTGCTTCATCAAAGCTATTTAAAAAATATAATACATTAGATTATTAAACAATATAAAAAATTTCCTTGAAAATTTTTTTTATATGTTTATATACTTTATATGTTGTTATACCTAACATTTAACATAACATGTATTTTTAACTTTAGTAGTCTGCTTGCATAAAATGTTTCTCATCTTATAAGAAGAACCTTATTGTCCAGTAGCTCCACCTCATCCTGACTATAAATATTTTACGAATTATCATCTAGCGTAAAATTTTTGCCATCGAACTGTGCCAATGTATTTGGAATTTATAAAGATGCGGTAATACAAGGTAATTTGGAAAGGGGAGTTTTAATTCTAACACGTAAGGACTTTTAACCGAGATTTTCGTTTCATTTTTCACCCCGTGCATTCCAGACGGCCCATTGCATCTTCTCCTTAAACAAAAATAATCAAATCCATCTTATGCGACGGAGCAACTGTTCCTCTTGAGCATGGGCTTCGATTTTGAGGAACTCCCGGTCATGTAATTGGGCAAGCTCTGTCTCCTTCTACGCACCGCCGGACTCAGATTGTACCTAATCTTCGCCTGAACCAGAAGCTCCTTGAAGACGTCGATGATGTGCAAATTTACCTTTGCGGAGCATTCGACGTAGCCACATTCCCAGTCGAAGGCGACCGTAGTTTCCGACACCTCCCTCGGCACTTGCCTGTCATTAGCATCGATGTCGATTTTGTTTCCGACGACAACGATGGGAATTCTGGTGCCCCTCACTCCGATTATCTGAAAGTAATATGCGGCTCAGTGAAGAACAACCATTAGGAAATATGATTAAATAACCGTCCGCAGTTCTTTCCCGTCCAGATGCTCTCTTCATCGATTTATGTCGACGGCATGCGAACTACGTTCATAACGCCGCGAGAAGCTCAGATCCTCCAGATAATTGTCGCCGTTTGACGAAATTGCAGCAATTTCCTCGCTAAATTTAAATATGTTGGATAAATGTGGAATGTAACAATTTTTTGATAACCAAAATATTTATGAATAAGCGCTTTATTAATGGAGAACAAAGTTGAATTGCAACTTTTTATTGCAGTTTTCTTAAGATTTTTCATCCATTTTCAAACCACTTCATTCAAATTATCAATTAAAGTCCGTTAAAAAATTTACTTCGCACCGGGAGTCCGAATAATAATGGGATAAAAACCTTCTTTGAATAATAATCAATTACAAACGGATGATGCTAAGCCACATTATCTACTCGAAAATAATGTTCCGATATGATTATTATTATTATTATTATTTAAATAAAATTACTTTATTCAGTAACACGATTATAGTTGATGCCTAAAACGCATTCAGTTGTTCATTAAGTGTCACATATATTCATGGTTTACGGATGTGCAAAAAAAAACATTTGAGAAGTTGCCCAAATATCAAGCAACAACAAAACGAGTATTGTAACTATTAATTCGAAAAGAGCATAAAAACAATTAAAGTTCATTGAATAATTTCCACAAATATATGCATGCAAAAACAAATCTTCAAGTACGGCAGAGTAAAATGTTCATCTTGGGCAAAATGCAGTTTCAAGCTATTTTAGAAAGGAAAAAATTATTTATAGAAAATTATAACACAAATTAATGCAAATTTATTGGTTTTCTTGACATTTGATGATGTAATTGTTTTTCTTCTTCCATTAGAACAAATTGTAACCTAAATTCTGCATTCGTTCTTATCTCTCCGACTGCGGCTTTGTTGCCGTCGAGATCAAGAAGCATTAAATACGTTCACTTAAAGAGTTGCCCCGGGTTGTCGAAGGGTTCGTGCGTAGCTCATTATTCCGTCTGCGAGTCTGGCGTGGGAAATGCATCGGGTTTCATCCAGTCCCACATGAAACCAACTGCAAGCTCAGCCGTAGGAGCACTCAAGGTTGGAAATTAACTCATTTAGAAATTCCAGTCTGGCATAGCGCCCTTATGGCCGGGGAATTGTAAACCCGCACTGCTGGTCTGCCCTTGGATTTTTAATCGGGTTTTATTTGAGCTTTCGAATTTTTCTCCCTCGCGACGAAACCTTCTTCAAGTTGTCACATCGTTCACTCGTGAGAATGTTGTGCATTCCTCGTTAAAATTATAAGCGGGACATTGTTTTTAACGAAAATTTTTTATCCTGCCACTAAAATATCACAATATAGTGGAATGAATTTGATGTGAAAATTCCATTTTTTTTTTCACTTTTCAGCTGGGACGATGTTTAAATTTGAATGCAAATTTCCCTCTCCACGACTCTCTGTGTCGATTTGGAATTTTAGATCAATTGTTTTTCTCATATGTGACATAAATCCAAAAAGAATCTAATGCTTCCAAATGTTAAGCTACACCTCAAGAACAGGGCAATATGGGAAACTTAACAGTATTTTAAATAAAAAGAGATTATAATTTTTTAAATTATATTTAGATAGATTGATTGTTTATTTTCGGTTTTATACTAATTTGTATGTTTTGTGAAGGAGAACAAAACGATTCCATTTAGGAATGATGGTATCGATCTTATTTTCCTGCGGTAAGGCTTCATCTTCTGTATGAAAATGTCTCTCCCATTTTAATCATTGTGTTGTTTAACAAGTCTCTACTATTAACGATTTAGACTGTTTATATTTATTAGCATTAACTTGCACTTTTTAATCCTGTTTAGCTTAGACGTGAACATTTTGCTTCCTCCGAAATCAAAGCCGTTTTTATTTCAACAAATTTTCCGTCTGAATTCGGTTTGTTTTATTTTTACATTCCTATGGCGCAAAAGTCATTCAGGCTTTTGAGAATGAACCCTTTCGAGGTAATTTTGTATTCGTCTGATATATGCATCTTTGAACAAGGGGTTCGCAAAGCACTTACCTGTTCTCTTAGTTTTCTGACTTCCTCCCAGGAATCGGCTTTGTCCACCGCGAAGACTAGTATGAAAGCATCGGCCGTGGAAATTGAAAGCGCTCTCATTGCGGGAAACTGGTACGCTCCGGAGGTATCTAGGATGTCTAAAGTGAGGGATGCCCCGTCTTGTAGCTCGTATTCACCCCTGAAATCGGAAGGAAAACAAACAGCCTGAGGTTTCAAACCCAAGTCTTGGGAACGGTTTTAGGAACGGTAAAGCTGATGAGGGAATAAAATGAATGACGAAAAATATCATGAAGAGGCGCAGGAATGATGAATGAAGAAAAATCTCAACAGGAAGTCACTTAAAACTGACTAATGAGAGGAAAATGGAATATCTGAAATATTTATAAGATTAAGTGGTTTGGATAACTTGGGATCCTTGTCAATGTCCATGACGAGCATTGTTCCATGTCTGAATTGTGTTGCATCATGTTCCCACAGCTGGAAACCCTGTCATAATGCTGCCTGGAATGTATCTGTTTTATATTTTTGTACATTAGAAATGGATAAGTAAGAGTTTCAAGTAGAATGTAATAAATTTAATATGAATCAGCTTTTTCTTCATTTTAAATGATCTTTGGAACACGGAAAAAAACGGATTCTTTTTAAGCGGATTAATTGAAATAAAATGTGCAAAATGTTAGAAACAGCCTTTTTCTCCCATTTCCCCAAATGGAATATCTCAATTGGAAAAAAAATCGTTCGCCTTTGAAAGCCCGTATGAAAGGAAAAATTTTACCTGTGAAGCTCCTCGACAGTTTCTCTGTATTTCGTTAAGTATTTGTCGTACAGAAACTGTGAAATGATGGAAGATTTTCCAACCTTCGCGGAGCCCATAAAGACAACTCTTCGGTGTTCTTTCTGAAGCTGAGGAACGGGGTTGCTTCCGGAATTGGAATCCGCCCCCAAGGATGGGAGTCTGAGCCTGCCTCCCTGGCCCGGCATCTTGATTAGTCGCACAATCTGAAGTTCGAAATTAAATATTTGCAAATATAATTGAAGTACGAATTAAAAAAAAATACATGCATATTTGAGAAGATATTTTTTTACAAAAAAATCGCAACTTAATGATCGCGTTAAGAAATTAAAAACTCCTTTTCTTCGGTTAGAAGAAGTTTAAAAGTTAAAAGGTAGAAAAGTTCCCGTTTAAGTCTAAAAAAACTCATAATCAAATGTTCGATTAGCTTGAATCTCATACTACTTACGGCTTCCCTTATTAACTTAAAAGCTATGATATTTCGATGCATCAAAAAAAAAACTCCCAGATTATTAAATACACTTAAGTGTCACCAACAATTTTGCTTAACTTTATCAAATTTCATGTATCCATTAACGAATTATTTATTTCTGTTATTCCTATGGCATTGTTAAAAATAACATAATATCTTTTCCACTCATTCTATGATTACAAAGGAATGACCTGAATATGTCATCCCTTACCGTCTTATTCATTCTTTCTTAGCTTTATTTCATTTTCTTTTGCGATATTTTAATGATATTGGTCTGATATTTCGGTAATTCTGTTTTACCCTTTATTATTTTACGAGAAAATTTTTTTATATTCTACATTTATACGTGTTTTAATTATCTGTGAATTTTTTTTCATGTTGTATTAGTAAAATCGAGTTTTCCTCATGCGTTCAGGAAATCGTTCATTATTTATTTTATGTATACATAATCTATTTATAGCCAATAAAAGTTTTTCACAAAGTGTTAATTAGAGGAAAATATTATTGTTCAATCACTTTTGTTAAATTTAGTTATTCACACATTTATATCAATAATTGGAAAATTAAAATACATTAACCTCCGGACGGTTGTTGAAAAATAAGGAATTGTAAATTATAAGCAAAATTGCGAGAAAATTTAGAAAAAATTATAGCTAAGATTGTTCAAAATATACCAAAAATGCTAGAAAAAAAAATTAGGAAAGTATGTCTGAATATTGAAAATTTTATTTTCTTCTTTACGTAGATTTCTGTTACACTGCCTGATAACTCTAATGAAATTTCCTTAATTAAAAGATTTGAAACCCGTTATAGCACAAATCCTTTTGCTTCTGAATAGAAAAAGCATGGGAAATTAAGTCTGACTTCTAATACTTTCTTGAAATTCTAAGGAAGACGGAATAGTTTTATTCATTGTTATATGATGAACATCCCTCCAAAAAATCTCAAAGACATATTGTGAGTATAGTATTGTCAGATGCTTCTTTGATCTTCATACAAAGGGATTCTTCACTTTTTGGATACAAAACTAATTTCACTTATGGATGTTTTGCATCATTTTCTGCGTTCTTGCAAAGGTCAAAGTGCTTTTAAGGGTTTATCTGGTTGAATACTTTATTAATGGCAATATCGATAGATCTAATGTTGACTGAAGTGCTTTTGAAACGATTCGGAGATTGTTTAATTTTATTTTTTAGCGGTTAGCCCAAGGGGGCAAAAAAATCGTACGGGGTAGCATTATATCGGTAAATATATTCAGCACCAAGAATAATTTTCATAATTTTTCCCGACTGTGGCAAAAAAAATTTATCGATAATCATGTTAAAAATTTTAGAATCAAAAGGAACAACGAATTTTTTTCATTCCTTGAAAAATTGCGCATTCACCCTGAATCCTGTACGTAGTTCAACTTGAACTTAAAATGAGAAAACTTGCTTTCCTATCTTAATTAGTAAGTAAAATAAGATGTGTCTAAGGCAATTGATTACGGCAAAAATCGATATAAAATGCCTGCATCCTATCTCGAAATTTTATTAAAACACCCGAAAGACGTTTGAAAGCTATCATGCATTTAAACAAGCTTTTCGATTACGATCGGTCCATTCAGTCAAATTCAAAATCACAGGAAACTCAGGCGACAGGTTCAGAAAAGGGAAAATTCTACAATCCGTGAATTTTTTAAGGGTCGTTAAGGAAATACCAAGAACATGTCATTCAATTAACGTGGAAAGTGAAATTAATAACTTTTACACAGCCATTAGATTCTTTTTTAATTAACTAAAGCTATTCTTAAGTAATAATTAATCTCTTCCGATGTTCTTTTGAAGCACTATGTGAAATAATTTAATTATAAATTAATCTTAATTGGCTTGATAAATTTTAATTAAATGAAGACATTAGATTACGATGATAGTTACTAAAACCATGTAGATACGTGGGATAAATTAATAGAGTAAGTTCAATTTGAAACTTCGCTTAATATTCATGCTGAAGGGTTACATCACGATATAATGTTATGTATGAAAGTTCAATGACCTTAAAATTACATAATATTTAATTTTTAATCTTTTGCACCTGAAGCATTTAAATCGTATGTATATGTACATTATATATTATGTGTAAGATTTTATAATTTGCTCCTAAAAAAATTTAATTTTTATTGAGTGAAAAAACTAAAATTAATGGTTTAATAGAGGCGTTATTAAACTTTAAAACTTATTTCTGAAAATATTTTTGTCAATGTTGAATTGTTTTCAATAAGAACAAATTTCAATTTTAATTTTTTTTTAAACAAAAGATTATTAAAAATCATGTCACGTTCATTTAATTTTATTTTATTCATAGGTTAATGATGTCAATGATACGGTTCCTGTCTCTTCCATATTTGTTATACCACTCAAAAATAATGAACGGTAGTTTTTAATAGTAATTATAAATATATATTTTTTAAGTTTTCATTATAAACAATCATCAACATTTATCTCACTGATTCTCTTAGTGATTTGCCTTAATTCCGCCGCAATATCTGATTAAAATGATAGTAACAATATATAAAATATTTGAAAAAAATTATTTAAATGAAAATATAATTTCAAAGAATCGTTATCTCGATAATGTTCACATCGTTAATATCGAAACGAGGCTTGCAGTTGAAGGCATGATACGTGAAAATCGAAAAGGGATTAATTTCAAGTCATTTAAGTTTAATGTATTCGGCGGTTAAATAGCGGTTTAATAAAAATAATAAAAATTCTTTAAATGAGTAAAAAAGAAAATGTTATTTGTATTTCATCGCTGGCAAAACGCTTTGGTTTTTGGAAAGATCCGAATGATTATATTCCAGAAAAGGAGCAAAATTATTTCGTTATTTATTATTAAAATATCTTCATAAATTAATTATTTATTTAAAACTTTGCAATGAGACAAGAGGCAAAAGTTGAAAATTTTAAACTTTTCTGAGGCATCCGCGCCTAATCCTAATTTCGATGCTTATCGAGCCGAAACACCGCGTAAACTCGGACTCGCGGAGGCTTTGGCAGCGGCTCTTTCTGATGGATAATTATCCAGTTGGAACCGAGCTTCGCGCATTGGATTATTTCGCAGAATTTCCAGTCAGGCCCCTGACTGGACATCGTAGGTCACATCCGCGAGATGTTACTTTCCTCCGATCAACTTATCGTCCAGCAAACATCCGGCTACTTCCAGATCCGAGCAAGCAGGCATTTTTCCTCCCGTTGAAAAGTGGATTTTTAGGCGGTTCCTTCATGGTTGCGACTGATGCAGAAAGGTTTAATAGAAAATGTTCGGTTTGAGGTTTTCGGGGCCCTAAAGATTGCCGGGATGAGTTAAACGAACTATTGGGCCCTTCTTGATGTTAACAACCTCGGGGATCGTCAGGGAAAAATCACTTTTCGAGAAGCATCCAGTTAAAAAAAAAAAAAAAAAAAAAAACCCTGCTGCATGACGGATCGCTGTACCTTTTCCATTTGACAGAATCTTTTTCAGTTTTTGGGAAACGGCAATTCTTTTTCCCCGGCCGGGAAAACGCGGTGCTAAATATTTCGCACTGGGACTCACTGTCAAATGCTGTCTTTCATGCGTCCATTCGGGTGAATGCTTCAGTTAGGAATTATATTTACCCACGAAAGCATCTGAATGATATCAAAAAAGTAATAATTTAAAACGCTTTTGCAACCTTCAATATGTCTAGTTAAATACAACGTTGATATAAATCAGATAAATATGTCTTAAAAGTGTGACCCATGTAAAATGCAAAAACGCCGTATCTTTCCTCTTTTTCTGAGACAAATATTTTTCATCTTTTGCTTCACTTCCAGGTTATTTGGTGGTTTTTATTTTAGGTATTCACTCGTGGGAAAGTGCTCGAGACAAACGAATTTCGGCCACGGCATCGTTTAAGGTAGAGCTTTCCTCCTGCAACTGCTTCGGTGAGTAAATTTAATTTTCTCGCCTCCCTGCATCGCTCTCAAATTATCAATTAATAATAACAACCGTTTTGAATAACCGGTAACGACTTGCTCATTAGAATTTCTAAATACAAATGCTAATGTCAGGCAAGGGTGCAACAACCTCTTCGTTTTTATCTTCCGCCCCTTGCTTTCGCTTGCTCCGATTAACATTTCCAAGGCGTGATTTTCGGTTTGCATTTATGTGCGGCAGGCCGGCAAGAGGTAATCTCCTCGGCAATTGATAAACTCTGCTCCAGACGGGGAAGCTCGCTCTTGCGGAAGAACAAATCGGCCCGATGTGTTTGAATCCCGGGAAAGCGCCGTTCTCCGTGCGTGACAAATTCGGGCCTTCTTCTTTCGAGCGGGGAATCCGTAGCGGCACCGTTCGGATGCTTCGGCTGGAGAGTAAATTTCCACGGCCGATGGAGAGAAAATCCCGACTCCTTTCTTTTTAATTGCGAAATTAAGATTGAAAAGTTATTTGACGAGTTAGCGACAGAGATGCTGTCGCAGATCGCTAATTAAGTCGCTGTCCCTGGAACAGCTCCGTTTTCAGGTGTTGCTGCTTTCCGGCAACTTGTTTTGGGATTCTTGACCAACAATTTATTTTTTCATTCATGAGGGTTTCTGGGGATGAATTATTGCAGACTGAAATTTCTCTTTGCTCCGTTAATTATTGCATTGAATCAGTAATTAATGACCCTGTTCAACAGAACCGGTAGAACATGAATCATGGAGAAATCGTCGGAACGTATAAGTTTAAATTTTGTGAAGGATTCCCAACTAAATTAAAAAGTGATAACTAAATCGAGAAAATTAAAAATATGAATCAATTTTAGAAAGGCACTGATATATGGATAATAGTAACTTAAAAGGCTCTTACCCGTAAAAAGTTACGGAGTCGATATTGAAATTAATAAAATTGAGAATGGTTTAGGAATATGGAATTTGAAATATTTTTAACTTCCATCTTCTTCACATTCTTGTTAATTTATTCAGTTTTTATTCAGTTGTCTAGAAAAAACGAAAAACGACATGGACTTTCATTTCATTTTTCAAAAACTGCTTTTATGCAGCTTGGCTACGGCGTTCCGTTTCAGCAGATTTCATTTTGAAAATACAAATTTTCAGGGGTTTCTTTGTCCTTTGCCTTTGCATTTTTAACCTTCACATCTGAAAATAAAAGTTGGAAAGCTAGAAAAAAAAAAATAATAATAAATATTCTCGCATGCGCCAGAAATATTGTAAGGCAAAACTTTTCGGAGCCTCGCGTTCGGGTTCGAACGCTAAATCTGAGGTGGCCCGAGAGAAGTTCGGCAGCGATCCGGACGACGGTGCATCGTTTGGCGTCGGAGATCTTAAATCCGGCAGCGAAAATTCGGGGCGAAAAAAAAAAAAGAGACCAATTTCAGAGGCTCCGGGATTTCGTCCGCCTCCCGAGGAAAACTGCAACCGATTCGGGGGACTTGCGGACGGATGAGAAATTTTTGGGCGAGTGATGGAACAATCCTTCGCGATGCTGGAGAAGCTGGCGGAGATTGAATTTTCAACAAAGTCCGACGTTTTTCGACCCGAGGCGTTCGGAGCGGTTCCAGCACAAAAGGAGGCGCAAACGCGAAGGCGAACAATCCGTTCCGCGTTTGTCCCACAAAGAGTTTCCCTTCCGCTCCTGTCAGGAATTTGCTTGGGTTGCGACGATCGCCGGGGATTCAATCTCGGAAAATAAGCTTTGGTGCATTGAATAAAAATCTTTAATTTTTAATGATCTGTGATGCGACTGCATTTCACGGGGATTTGTTGACGGCGACAATTCCCCGTCTCCGGGCCACCGTATATTTTTTATAATTTTTTTACGCAAAACCGTCGGGTTTCTCGGGCTTTAACTGCCGCAGTTTACGACTCTCTCACAATTTTAAACGGGCCGGTTTAAAGTTCAACGCGGAAAGAAAAGCCGGTTTATTACACGTCAAATACCAATTTCATTGATTTCCTTTCTTCTTTCGACATTTCTTCGACAACAAGAGGAGGCTCCTCGGGGGGAGTTCGGTGATACACAAGAAGAAAAGTAGCACGTATCACGTCGCCGGAAAACTGGAAGAGTTTGAATTACGTTTAACGATATCACGTTTAATGTTCTTATAAATCTGGAGTGGGACCTCAAACGGACTTCCGGGATTTGACCCAAAATCGACCTGAATTGTTTGATTTAATGATCGCGTGGATAAGAGAGAGAGAGAAAAAAAAAAAACATTTTCATCCCCAGGCCGGTTTTTGCCGACGGAAGCTCCTCGGTCGGTTGAGTGTGCTTTTGCTGTCGCGTTACATTCAAAGATGATCAGTTTTGATTTGTTCCCTTTCGCGGATCCTGCCGCAAACGCTCCAGCTAAGTGCCACTTAAGTTAGGTGATGTTTCGACGAATCCATACAATGAAAATTTTCATTCCCGCGAGTTTTTTAATGCGGAGTTTTCGTAAACTTCTGTTCAGTTTGTAACCGGAAAGTCCAACAATACTATAGACACCGGTGAAAGGTTAAAGGCAGTGGAACATGACGACCGTTTTGCCTCGCCAATCGGGGATGAACTGAATAAAAAACTTATCCGAAATTTTTCCTTGATCGTTAGCTGATTTAAGCGTGTGTGGCACTTGCGAAGCTTTGCTTCTGATGTTTGAAATCAGATGAATCGAGCGAAATTACACATTTTGATGGACGTAAGATTCGTTAATTAATATCAACATATTCTCCTCTTCCTTTATATTTATTTAAAGGCGAATGTATAAAAGGTATTCGACCCCTAGCTTAAATGTGTATTTGAATTTTAATGAGGAAATGAATATGCGCTGAGCTAATATTTTAAAGTTCCATTGTATATTCACGGAAGAGTTCAGGGACATGTTGTTTATATGCTAATATCCTAACAGGTTGTTTTTTGTTGCCTTGGGGTTGAAATCCGTTCTTTCCTAAAGTAAAATCGGTTGAGCCAAGGCTTTAAGTTCCGTTTTTCAGGTCGCTGAACCAAGTCGGAGTCAAAGGGTTGTCATCGTCTCTTCTTGCAACAGGAAACGCCCCAAAGGAAATCATTTTTCTACATCTGGAGTGACTTAAAATATTTTACTCTTATCCAGGAATCTGAATCGAAATTAACGCAAGCAATTTTTGTGACTTTAGATTCCGGTTTCGGTCATCCAACTGATGGCTTCCTCGTCGTGCTTTAAAAATTCAAACAAAAGGATTTCGTTTTAAAACACAAGAAGGGATTTTGAGTCACGAATGGAAAAAAATCAACCGAACTGAAAATGGAAGGGAATTTTAAAAGTGACAGAAATAATGGACGTGACTGGAGGAAGTCGAAAGGTCGCCCAAAACGGGAAACCTTTTCAGGTTTCCCGCTGCAAGCGACCTTCTCGTAACACAAAAAATGAATGAGTCGAATGCGGCCAAAGTTCGTGTTGTTCGCCGAGGTCGGCCATCAATCGAATCCCAAAGGAAAATGCCACGACGAAATTTTCCGAGACGTTTTCTCGCGTTCCGAAAATTCGGGTGCCGGAAAAAAAGTCGCCGACCTTAGAAAATTTTCTATGTAACCAAAAAAGAAAGAGTAGTGTAAAATAAAATTATAAAATCATTTGTACATTGCATTATTGAAATTTGAAAAGGCAAATTCGCATTCTGTTCGAATTCCTCATTTAATAATCCGCATTTAAACGTTTCATACGTGGGCTCCATAATTTATTTTACAACGGCGTTTCGATATGAAAGACGTGCATTTGTCGGTCAAAAAATAATTGTTTAGTAAAATTTTGAAAAAATTTTCATCGAGGGCGTGTCTTATATTTTTTTACAAGCATTAAATGAACACTTCATTGATTATTTTTTGACACGTTTTGTTGGAATCGGCTTTCTGAATGCAAATAAACCTGACCATGTGGACAGTCGTACGATCAATACATTTAGCCACAATCAATTAATGTTCATACGTTTGATTTCGCCGTCATATTTTATCTGAAGTTACCGCTAATAGTAAAATTTCATAATTAACTTCTAATGCCCAGAAATATAGTTTTTGAAAGTTTCCACCCTTTCATATAAAGGAATATCTTGTATTTTATACATTGCGGGGCGTGCAAAACTTAATTTTCCCATCACCCAACCTGGAACACTCTTCTCTATGCAATCACGGCAATATCATTTTCCATATTTTAAATTTCGATTTTTGATAGTTTTTTCGCGAATAAATTATTCTCTTTGATGGTTTTTTTTTTCAAGACTCAGTTCTTTGCACCATTTGAAAAAAAATTTACCTTTTATTTTCTAGAAATTTAATGTTTTTTTTTATTGTTATTGCTATTTTTCATACCTTAAAGAAATTGCATGTTCGATAAAATGAAGTTGAAAGTCGCTTTGAATGATTTCTCCCGGTGAAATTCTCGAAAGGAACGACAGCAGACTTTTTCGAAATTTACGCAACCAAGGGCAATTAAAATTGCGGCAACTTGTCAGCAAAATAATATGAAAAATACGATAATAAATTTTTCCCCATCTTTTTATTAATGGTTGAAAATCAATTGCCCTGAACTTCATGAGGTTTATTCCACCTCGATGTGTTCGGGAAAACCTTGAACTGTGGAAGCCTTCGATGACACGAAGCATTTTATTATGCAGGTTATGTAAAGGGAGATGGGAGACCCGGATGGCAGCGGAAAACAGTGAAAGAATCACTGAAAAGCGTGAGAGAAGGAAATAAAAGGCTCCTGATGCATTTCATGAAGAAAAACTGGGTAAAAAAAAGGCAAAAAATGTGTTTTTTAATGGTTTCTGTTGCCCTACAACATAATGCATGGGGATGGTTTTATATAAATCATCACCTCTGCTCCAAAGGTTTTCCCAGAGGAAGAAAAAAGTGAAGTGAAAATATTTTTCCGATGAATGAAACGAAATTTTCCACCGAGATCTTTTTTTCTGTTGCATTTGAGGTTTGCGACAACCATGATTTCGTTCCATTTCCCGTCTGGAAAATATAAGAGTTGGCATTAGTTTACTCAGGCCATAAAATAAAGGACGAATATATAAATGACGAGATCGGAAAAATCTCATCTTTACATATTTTTCATCCATTCAAATTTGTATAAATTGCTTTTTGTCATATTGCATTATTTTTTTTATTTCTGACGCGGAGGAATTGCCCTTAAATTAGCCATACGAAAAGGCTCATGTGAAATTATTTATATTCTCTTAAACCGATTCGACTAATAAATTTATAAGTTTCATTTTAATAAATCCAATTTTTTATAAGTTTCCATTTATAAGAAACTTGAATCTATCAAATTTTCGAATGTAATACCAGGTCGTGCTTAAAACCCAAAAATATAATTGTTTGTTAAAACAAATTTTCTGATTTTCCCAATTTTTTAAAAACACAGGAAGGCAAAAAACTGTAAATGGTTCATAAAAAATTTTATTATTCAAAAAAATTAAAACTGCGATGACTAGCAGAGGTTCTAATTTTTTTATCGAGTAAATATACAGAGATACAGGTTTTGGGCAGGCAATAAGCCAACTAATACGCTTAATTATAGTCATAAGAAGGTGTAGAGGTTTAAAAAGTTGCAAAAGACAAACGACATGGCAATCCAAGGGTCATGATCCTTAAAGAAGAAACAATTAAGTCCTTTATTGTTCCTTATAGAAAGGCAAAAGGCCAGGTATAGTAAGATTGTGAACCTCTTGATCGAGAATACTGAATTTTTGGACTGAATTAGGAGATTCGATTAAAGTTTGAAGAATTTGTTGATTTTCATTAATACAACATTTTCCGTAAAAGGATTCATAATAAGCTAATGCGTTCTAGAACATTCCAAAAGAATAATTTCTTTTATCATTTTATATATATATATTATATTGAGCAAAATTTTGTTTTTTTCCTTTCTTCTAAAATTTTAATTTCTTCTTCAAACGCGATTTTTCTTTACTGAAAATTCTAGCATTGAAATTCATTGTCTTGCATCTTGGATTATGAAATGCTGAAAACGAGTTGGTAAAGTCAAGAAAGCACTGATACGTAGCAGAAGTATGATTTTATGAAAAGAATAAGGGAAATTTATGATTTTCTTTTTAGTATAAATCTGTGTATGATATCATTTTAAATGTTTACCCAAATCCATAGCCATATTTTTTTTTTTTATAAAATAATTTTTGCACGAAAAAAAATCAACGATTGCAAAACTAATCTAATCTCAACTAAATCAATACGCATAATTTTCACCTTTTTAATTAAAAAAAAAAACTTTTCTTTGCGTCGCGTATTTTTCGTTTGGTAAAAATAAACTTGTCTTAATGCCAAAGTTTTAATCTTGCCTTTATTTCGTTTTTTTCAAATATTATCAGTCATCAATATAGCCCTAATAAAACCATATTCAGGATATAGTTTCATTAAAGCTACATTAACGACGTGATTAACCAATATTAACGACTTGATATGACCTAAATTATTCATCGAATTGTTTTCCGCCTTATTCAGTTCAATATGTGAAATTGTAAACCAAATAATATATTTTTTCAAAGCCTTTCACTTACAAAATCATTTAGCATAGAATTTTTAGGGCTCTGTATAAGATTTACTCGTCTGAGAGAACTTTAGCATTCTAAGTAAATGTTTATGAATGTTTAACGCGCAAAAAGTTTTGTTATAAGCATCAGGGATTGCTTCATATAAGGAAAATTAAGTACTTCACGGGTCAAATCTATATGGCCGCGGATATTTAATAGAAAAATTCAAAGGAAAAAAACTTTTTCTCACTCTGTTATATGCTCAGAGACAACTCCATACAATCGATCGTAGATATAAATTTAAGGATAAGACGTATTTAATTAGTGTTTGAAAAAAGAGAGTATTTTATGCTATGTATCAGCAGAAGTCTGAATTAGAGTTAAAAAATGGATGCAACGCTTTGATGTTCATTTTGATAGATTCAAAAATTAGATACCAAACCTCATTTGACAATTGTTTTTCGAGAGGAAAGAAATCGTCGACGTCCGCATACACTCGTGCTGCCTTCCCAAAGGACATTAAAGTAAAAACCGTATTAACTTTGAAGGAACAAAGTTGGTTGGCAGAAGTATGGGAAGTTATTTTATAAAAGCAGATTTTTTGTAAATTTTTAGGGCATTCAGCACTCGGGGGTTTAAAATAAAAAAACAAAGTCACGGCACTAAACGAGAAAGAGTCACTCTTAAATGCAAATAACTAAAAAAGTCGAAGAATGTTAAAGAAACTTCGAAGTTTGATGTTAATTAGCTTAATTACCACTTTAATTGTCTTCACTTTCGCAAGATACAAGGTAGGCGGCGATTAGCAGATGGGAAGAACAAAGCAAAAAAAGCAGCAAAATTCTGCCGCTTACAAATCGCATAAAAGAAACAAATTGGAAGCATGCTGAGGAGAAAGCTATTTTCTGTTCAAATGCAAAAGCACAAGGAGGCCCGCATGGAATCAGGTTCAGTCAAACCTAAACGTATTTTCCATCAGTGCCCCGGAAGGGGATCCATCATCAGCCGCAGCGGGCAACTTTGTGTCGCTCTCCGACAACTGCAGATACAAAGCACCACAGCAGTCAGAGGAAAATATTTAAATTTTAATTGAAAAATACATGTGAAGTGCGAAAATATTTTCGCTTTGTAGCCTCTTTCGTCGTCTCAAAAATAGCGAATCAAATTCCTCGATATATTTATGAACCATCATTTCGATTTCTCGTCGTAGAAAAAAAAAATTGGGTTTAAACTCTAAAAGAAATTTTATTGCAAGGCAGATTTTGTTTTTAACTTTCTGGTTCTGTCGGAATAAAAAAAATGAAATTCTGGTCCCGATTCTTGATTTTTCCAATTTTTTCAAAAATGCTTTTATATTTTTCAAAAATCATCGGAAACTCGAAAGTAAGTTTTACGGTCTTGTATTTCAAATTTATTGCTTTATTTCATTGCTTTTATTTTTGTTAGTTTTAACTTTGTACGGCGAGGTCAATTACCTTTTCCTTATTCCTAATGTTTGGTTTCGGATTCAAAAAAGTAGTTGCTGTTTGCAAATTCGATTCCTCAATAAAAGTTGTTATTAATTTGACACCATTTTCTAGAGCCTTCGGTTTCTGTTGCCGAAGTAGCTTCGGGCGCTCAAACAGAAATATGTAAGTACATATCCGAGTACTCAGATTTTATTTTATATAACAGGTTTTGATCTATGAAATTTTATATATACATATACCCTTTCAAGTAATTTTAAGTTTCGGGTTTACGTGACTGGTGAAACCGTTCACGCCTGTGATCTCTCATAGTCAGGATCAAGATCTTCATTTACGCGTTAAAAAGTTTTCTATACAAAGAACAGTCCAGTACATTGCACAAATCTTCTAATTTGTTTCTGATTGATGGAATTTCCTAAAAAAATTCTTTTGATGATTTTAAATTTTTAAACAAATTCTTGCACATTTTCGAGAATATTTGAACTTCAGTTATATATTAACATTGACAAATTAGTGATGAAAATTCTAGATAAGATTCATAAACACTTAAAGTATTAGTCATTTGAATCGATAGAAACTGCCAGTTGAAAATTATGCATACATTTATATGTAGAATAAACACGAAACATAAAGTTTATATATTTTATATATCTTTTGAAATTATATGATATTAATGTGGATTTTTCCCTCTTCTTGTTTTTAACCGTATACATTTATTACAATACTCAACATATAAAAATTAAAATTTTCAATCTCGAAATATTAAAAAACTCATCATTTAGAATTTATTTTTTGTTTTAATGTTTTCTTTGCCAGTAAATGTCTAATAATTAAAACTTTAATTTTAACTTATAACTGGTTATAAATAACATATTTATATAGGTAAGATAAATCACTATTATTTGTTTCAAATTTTATTTGTCCATATAAGTGGGACATTATTATTTTATTAATATAACACAAAGTTTTTATTTAAATTGTTCAGTTAACAGTCAAGATTTTAACTGAAAAATTTCACTACATTAAAAGTTTCGAAGCTTTCGCTTTGAAATATTTACTTTTTTGGCTTGAATCCGCCGGGTGTGGATGAAATGGGGCAAAATGCGAAGTTTTTCGGGCGAAAGAAAAAGTTTGCCATGAAAATGGGAGATCATTTTCGGTGTTTTCAAGCTTTTGCTAAGATTGCGGCACTCACTTGACATGTATATCAAAAAGTAGTGCGTATCGGCGTAAAATTTTCAAAATTGCATTCTCATTTCGCAGACAGCTCATTTATAAAATGGGTCAAAGTTAATGAGGGGAAACAGCCCGGCTCGGCTGAACCATTTAAGGGGCGTTTGAGGTTGGTTAAAAACGTTCGCCGCGCGGCAGAGAAAAACATTATGGAAAGTCGTAAAAAACCAGCATCATTCTCCATAATTGAAACATATAAGTGAAACACTCACAATCTAAATTTAGAGCATCGTAAACTTCTGATTAATTAAATTTAGGAGTTGTCCAAGCCATTCTGAGGATCATTTTGCAGTATCTCACGACAAAAGGCAAAAATTCCGGCTGACAGGTTTCGCAGCTTTTGAATTTCGCGCGAGTCTCTCGATTAACCTATCCGAAAGAAATTGAAAATGAAAAACCAAGTCATAAAGGTATTCATTAGTTCATCTTTTTACTCTTCACGCGCCCGACTTTGATTTCGTCTACAATAGATTGCTTTTTTCATTTAACGTACCGCGATTCGATCTATATAAACATATATGCGCATCCTGGATAGTGCTTCGCCCGATTTGATTCAGTTTCAAGATGTTGCATCTAATAAAACCACTAGGCGAAAACGTCATTGACATTAAGAATAACGTGAGATCAATACTTTAAATTAATTCGTATTGTCAGCCATGAGAACAACGTAATATAATTAATGGAAGAAATGGAAGCCATAATAGCAGCTTCATAATAATCATTATTAATAAATGCATTATCAGAGCGAAAGGCTTATCTAATGATAAGAATAGGGGGATGTTAATGATTTTTCGGGGCCACCGACAGCATGAAAGCGATAGAAATCTGTTTCTCCAGGACTGCAGAGGTGAAAACGGAGAAATGTGTGAAAGAAGGCTTTTTCACAGTGGAGCAAGATAAGTGAGCCTTTCCCGGGGCTTATACCTTAATATCGCTGCAGAGGGGTGAATAAGAGAACAAAAAGACGAAAAACCTGATTCTTCGGTGATCCGATAAAAATTCCTCGGCCTCATCGAATCCAAACCAAATCCGCTGTCAAAAAACTTTCCCAAGAAGAAAAAAATCAAATAATTTTCCTTATGAAGGATTTCCTGCAAGCTACATAAATATGATGTTTAAAACAAGAAAAAAAAAAAAAGAGAGAGGGATTTTCGGAAAGTTCTGTCCGCTTTGGTCAACTGAAAGAGTACAATAAATAATCGTTTTATCACAGCTGAATTGATTTGAGTCATTCTAATTAATTTCATCCCTGTAAAGTGGAGCCTTGCATGTATTTTGAAGGTAAACCGTTGTGCAAAACTACATAAAAGGACTTCGGTGTTACGAAAAAAGACAAAAAAAATTTATTCTAATCCAACCCGAATGCATTTTGTAATTTACGAATGCTGTTTTAACGGAATGAAATAATAAACGCGGTGTTTGAAATCAAATTATAGATCGGTCTCTTTTTGTTATAACGAGATCTTTATAATCCCATATTTTGCTCACGGAACTCGAATTCGTATGGAAAATTATGTTGTCGAACTCTGAAAAATAATGAAATTACATTTTGAGATATATGCATATTTGTCACTGTTTGCATAAAATAAAAAACGAAAGAAAAAAATGAATTCGAAAACGAGATTTTAGTATAGGTATATTCAAATTGCTTTGTGAAAGACGAAGGTCTAGAGGATAAAAGTATGGAGCGTCTCCAGTTAGAATCGTTCAATAAAAACAAAAAGGCTTATAATGTAGGCGGAATGAAGGTAAAATAATTACGGTAAATAATTGGGTTAAGTAAAGGAAAAAAAATTTTCAAACCGAGGGATGTAGTAGCTTTTCCGATCGAGGAAAACGATCAGAAATATGAAACTTCATATTAGATAAGTCACATTTAATAGGGAAATCGGTTGATTTCAAATTAATAAAAAGTGATAGGAGGATGAAATATAATATCCCGGGAGCTAAGAGCCTTTCATCTCAGTGCACATGCTCAAACTAAAAGCTAATTAAATAAATAAACCACAATCTATATTTCTATCAATATATATAGTTCTCATTCCCTTTCCTATGGTAACATTAATTTTCCATCCGTGGTGAAATTTAATTTTCGACATTGATTTAAGAGTCCAGTTTTGGTCAGTCATAAAAAAAATCGTCGGAAAAATTTAATTTTCAATAGAATTTCTTAACAAGTAAAATCATTTGACTAAATGCGTGAATTGTTATCGGTTATAAAAACAATTGCAGATATACTGAAAGACTACTATAAAAGGTAGTCGTGACGCATTCATTGTAAAGGCGTTAAAGATCACTATATGGAAAATGTTAAATTCATGGGACCTTCATTCGTTTTTACGAGTTCTGTTTCAACAATAAGAATTTTATTATATCAATCTAATATTACCGCAATACATTTAACGTTGTTAAAACCGAAAATCTTCGTATGAATTCCGGCCACGCGATGTGAATTTGAACCGACGAAATTGAAATTTATTTTATATTATTGACAATAGCGTTATAAATTAAATTGATAATATTACAAGCAAAAATAAAAATTATAACGTTTTGAGAAATTATTGTTTCCCCATAGTGCGATTCGTATATTAAAAGCATCGTGATAGCTAAGAAAAAGGAACCAAAAAAATGAAAATTTGAACCTGGAAATGTTTGATTTTTATTAAGAAATGAAATGATTAAGTTAAAATTTACGAGAAAAATTATTTTTAATTCGAGAATTTTCCCAATTTACCCTTTTGGATTAAATGTCCGGTATTCCACCCACTATGTAATGGGAATAGAAGATATTTATAAAATCAATCACACATTTCATAACTTTAGATTAAAGGGATAAATATCATAAAACACGGAAAAATACTCTCGAAATAAATTGATATTCATGAAATACGAAAAGTTTTATTTGAAATAAGAAGATGATTTACCCGCTACATTTATAACTGAAAGAGATCTTAATGCAAAACGCCGCGGGTATGAAACAAAATGGTAAAAAGTAAATATCAATGCTTCTTCATTAGTTTCTTTTTCTTAAAATAAGTTAAATGCATAATTTGAACTAAAAGTAATTGAAATTTAAACATAACTCAGTAATTTTAATTTTAAATTTTTTTGGACGATAGATGAGTAGGTCTAAATAATATTTAACTGACACAGATGGGTCGAACCAAAATTTACTTTACAAATGAATTGTAAGAAACTTTAGGATTATCCGAATGCTGACATATAGGGAAATTTGGTTTTGCCATATTAGGTACATTTTATTTTTTAGTAAATTGTGATTTTTCACAACGCGACCGTTTATTTGCTAATTTTTCAATTCACGTATCATTCTTTTCCAATACAATTATGATTTAATTAAAAATATCAAAATTTAGCTAATCTCGGATACTTAACTTTTTTCGACTTAAAATATTGCCGATCAAATGTGTCATAAATTTCTGAAATACTTTATGTTCCTTTTTATATTGAAATGATATTTTTTAGCTGAAAGGCGACTGTAGAAAAAGCAGGCGATAAAATTTCAGTTTTGATTTATTTTTATGAGAACGTGAAAATCGCGTTAGATTGCCATTGTCAGCATCAGCGGTCATATATCATGGGAAAACTATGAATTCTAAAAGCTGCTAAAAGTAAAAAGAAAGTTAAAATTAATGGGTATAATCTTAATAAATTAGAGATAAATAAAATAAGGGAGAACTTAGGAAAGTCAAATAAATTTCATATTGTTTGAAAGGAAAATTTTCGAGATTAAGTCTTGGCGGGATAAAAATTTTCTTTTTATTGTCTTTTGATCTTCGTCGGCAAAATCGGATTTCGGATCGTCTTAAATGCTTACCCTTTTGCCTTGCGGTTTAGTCGAGGTTGATGCACGAAATGCGCGCGATAAGACCCGACGCGGAAGAGTCACCGGCAGGAAAACTGCGTTTTTCCCTTTTCTCCCGGGTAAAGATTTTTCACAAAAATGGTGCGAAAATCGAAGCGAAAGAACTCATGGCTAGCCGCGGACGAGCAGGAAGGCGGGAGAAAGGAAAATTCTTTTTCACCCCCGGAAAATCCGTATGAAAAATCGAGTTCGAGATCCGCGGAAAAACTTGCTCGCGCGTCGATATCGCTACGGGGAATGGTCCACAACTGCGATAACTCGGATATTTATCAGGGGAGGGAGGAGCGGAAGCTTTCCCGATTTTCCCGACCTATCTTCCCGTTAAACTCCATATACTTCCCTTACGCATCGCGGCTTCCTCTGCGCTGGAGCAGAGTATTCGCGAATATGTGTCAAGCAAAAACCACTTGCCCAGATCCCGGCGGATCTCAACTCGTCCCGTCCTTGCCGATCGACACTCCATCATCGAACCCTCGC
Source organism: Ricinus marginatus (assembly GCA_028565995.1). Classification (NCBI taxonomy): domain Eukaryota; kingdom Metazoa; phylum Arthropoda; class Insecta; order Psocodea; family Ricinidae; genus Ricinus; species Ricinus marginatus. Next base: position 75,308 of record JAOWBB010007069.1, read on the forward strand.
GGAAAGCGACGTCGCATCGAGTGCAAACAATTTCCCATCTCTCGGATTCTGGAGGAAAACTGAAGCTAAAAATTAATTATTTTTAATTTTTAGCTATATCATAACTAAAAATATTGATTTCGTTTCTTCTCCTTTCACACGGGAAAACATGTTGAACGCGGTTCTCGGTTCATTCTCCTTCACGTGCACCTTTTAAATGCTAAAATTCCATTCGAAAGCTCGGCGTCACGTTGAATAACCAAAAAACCAAACAAAATCGTAAGGAAAAGGCAACACTTTATTTTACATTTAAATTCAGGCCATTTACCACGTGAAAATTATATTTTTATTCACCGACACAATGTGATTCGCCTCCTTAACAGAATTGAGTATAAAAACTATTTCGGTGAGGTCTTACGTAAATTTCCATCGCAGAAAAATAAACCGCATAAAATATTAACTATAGGGGAAAAGTAAAATTGGCGGTTTTAAATTATTTTTATGCATTTGTTACAGCCCGTATACCCTTTGAGCGTTTTTGGTCATTCATTCGAAAGCGAAATATTACATGAGAAACCGACTTTTGCAATGAAATTTTAATAAGAAATGAGCTTTGAACTTTAAAAATCTAAATTATATGTTAAGAAATTTATGTTATACATAATTCTAAAGCTCGTGATCAAATCACGGACTATAATTTTCAATGTTATACCACTTGAGTAAATAATAGCAATTCAAATTTTTAAATTTTACCCAGTTTATATACTTGCAAAAATTTAAACTATTCAGAACATGTAAAATGTCCTCTTTTAGATGTATTAATGGCATTTTAAATATATAAAAAACAGAAACAAAATAATATCAATAATTGTTGATTTTTTGATTCATCGATATTTGTAATCACCAGTTTTTAACGTTTTTATTATTAAGATCTGTAAAAAGAAGGAAATTTCCATATTGCATTTACATAAATTTTCTCAGCAATATAAATAATTGAATGGAAATTGTATTCATATTATGAACATATTAATATCTAAACAAATTTTTGATTCTAAAATAACTGCTTGCGCTCAACTCTTACGACATTGTTACCATTACATAATAATCATATCAATTCGCAATTAAATTAGAGTGTAGTAATTTTTATTTGTGAAATTTTATTAGACAATAATCAGATGGATAAGTACATCAATAATTCCAACTGATATGAAAGTTGATTGTAAAAAAAATTTTTAAGAATCTTAAAGTCAACCAATATTCGAACCATCGTTGGATTCATTAAAATTTATTTGAGCTGTTGGTAATGCAAAATGTCAAGTTGGCAAGTTAACTGTTCATTGAATGCGTCATGTAAAATGGCCGCCATCATATGGTGTGGATACTGGTTTAATAATTTTTACAAGAACTTTTAGGAAAACTAATTTAACATATCGTTATTAGGTATGTACAGACTAAACAATTAAGTTTATTGCTAATAACCTTCGGCTGATGGCACTTATTTCAATTTCTCTTTACTTGCCAAATTTGATTCAACCTTGATTTTAATGTTACTAAAGAAATTCAAAAACTTTCAATTTTTCCTTTTAGAAAGGTACTTTTAAATTTAAAAACTATAATATTATCACATTATTATTAAATTTATCCCTTATAATTTTTTTAATAATTCTGATGTTAAAAAAATATGTCAGTTTATTATTTAAAAAATTATTTGTATGAAAAGATTGCAAGTTCAAAAATTATTCTTTATGGCAAATAACTTAAAAAGTTTATAAAATTATACCCATTAACTTCAGAAACAGTCTTTATTAAAATTTCCTTTAAAATAAAATTTTTCCCAATATTATTATAATATATGGCAAAATTTGTCATATATTAAGTAATACAATTTTTACTATTAACTTTTTAGGTGATATTTTTGCTTTTAATTTTTTTATGTATTTTAAATTTTATTTATAGTATGTTCCTCCAATTTTATGCAGGTATTTTTCAAAACTATGCTATCAATCTTGATAAAAATTACAAGACTGTATGTTTAAGCATATTGTGTTTAGAGTATAATAATAACTGTCTTAATCCATGATTAAGATGTTTGTTTTTAATATGAAGATATAAAACCATAAAAATACATGGATATTAAAAAATGTTATGATATTACTGTTATTTTAAAAAAAAAATATTTCAAGTAAAGTCATAAAATTTCTAAGTGAATAAGAAAAATAATAGGATTGTGATGAAAATTAAACTTAGCTAGAAAACTTTATCAATTTATAATAATGTAAAAACTTACTGAAATATTTTAAAAATTTACACTGCCAATTTTCTCTTAATGTAGCTTTGATTAAGTTTTATTTTCCTATTACACTCACTTTTAAAATTTGTAAATGGTTTTGTAGTTGTAAATTTGAACCAGTATTTGAATACATTTAACTTAAAATTGAAACTGTTTTATTTTCAGAAATTAATTTTATTTATTTGCCTTTCCACAAGTTGTAAAATTTCAACTTCCTGTGATAATTTAAAGATGTTATATGATGATAACAGTAAATAAAATCTTTATATATAATTTGAAAAATTGGAATTCCTTATAATATTCATTTATAATTTTTTAATAATTTATGAACTACATATTTGCATGTTTAAATTTAACAGACTTCATATTAATCTCAAATTGTTTATTATTAGCCCCAAGTAAAGTATTAAAGAGTTATTAACACGTAATGTAATGTGTGATAAAAAATTTGCGAGATAAAAAATTATATTTGAGCAATTTTTAGACAAAAAATATAATTTTAGTATTCTCCACGTTTGAATTATGTCACAATAAATTTTTTATGTAATTTTTTTAATATTTTATTTTCATTAAGTTTTTTCTTACTTTTAAAAGACTGAGAAGTAGAATTTGTTTATTATTCATTAGATTTCTTTCCCTTTTTCCTCAAACCACTATTAAAATTATTTTGGAAAATATCAAAGACAAATTCGTTCAAAAAATATTGGTTTATTTAGATTGATTTATTTCCTTAATGCAAAGAAATAAGTTAATAAAATTGGTATTTGATGTCCATACAGATACTACCTCTATGTCAATATTTCATTTTCTTAAAAATGAGATTTCATTATATTTATTTCCTTTTAAAGTTATATTTTATGATTTATTTCTTTTTATATCAACCTCTATGAGTGTTAAGGGGCTTTAATTCGCAAATAAATATAATAAAAAAATTATTCCACATGATGAATTATATTAAACGTACAAATTTCTAAATTATTTTTAATTTAAAATGTTTTCAAAGAAGATATCTTAAATGAGCTAATTTTATAGTTTTGATACTTATGCAAGCCAAAATTTTTTTACTTAGAATTTTAAATTATCGTCATTTGGGTACTTGGACAAAGGAATTGCCTGTATGATTTTAAAAATATTTCAATGGATAATAAACAGTTTGTGAAGTTTCCATTTGGCTATAATTTAAATTAAACCAAAAAACTGAAAGGTCATTATGGCAAATAATTTATTGAAGGTTTTGCTGACTTTTACCCAAATGAGCAACCATTTACGAATTTATTCCATGAACCTCCTTCACATCCAAGGGTGTTCGCTTGCCTTAAACCGATCGATATATCCCCGGGACGACGGCGCCGTACGAGGTAGGCAGCGTCTGCGTCTTGAAAATCTTTCGCATTCGCAATTTTTAAAGGTTCAGTGGATTTAACTATTTGCTTTTTTGATATATTTTTTTTTGTTTTTTTTTTTTTTTTTTTTTACGGTGCCTTCCAGTATAATCAAAAATGTATTTATTTTCTGTGAAACAAATTCAGAGTTCCGTCTTTAAAAACTCATGTAAATATAAAATATTTGCTATTGTTGTGCGTGTTCACAAATAATTCAAAATTTATTTAAAATCAGCATTTGAATTGATTCATAATGTGTTTTTGTCAAATGTAAAAAGCGGCAATAAATGTATTCACATAAGAAAATATTCAGTGAATCTAGCGAGCATATAACGAAGCATACATACTAACATAAATGACATTAAATGTTTTCACCGACATTCAATAAATGGATAACTTAGGAACGGGTAACAATTACAAATGGATGAAAATAAACCAGAGTCTACCGGAAAAAGGAATGATCAGACGGTAAATTCATGTTGCTCTTTCCAAAATCGCTTGGGACCTCCGGAATACAGGAGATGGCGGCGTGTCAATGGTCTGCAATTTCCTCTTCATCCCCAACAGGTTATGGGATGGATAGTGCTGCTGGGTGTAGGAGTCGCCACTTTTTTTGTTCTTATTCCGGCCCTCAGCACATCCTTCCAAGACTACCTTCTTATTATATTAGCCGTCTTGTTTTTCGCGCACGTTCTCTCCCATGTCGCTGCACTTTTGCTGGATCCTGCCGATCCGGAACTTAGAAAGTTAAAAGTCAAAGTGATCGTGCCGGAATTTGACAGAACGAAACATGCTCACGTAATTGAGAATGGCCGTTGTCATTTGTGCAATATAAAAACTAAAAGCCCAAGAACTAAACATTGCAGTGTATGCAATAAGTGCATAGATAAATTTGACCATCATTGTAAGTGGTTAAATCATTGCATTGGTGGAAGAAATTATATTGCTTTTCTCATATGTGTAATTACTGCTGTAGGAGCGTCTTTAATCGTCGTAGGAATATCTGTGTTAGAAATAATTTATTATCATACGGATCCCAGTTTACTTTCGATTTTTCCAGATCGACAAAATGGGACTAGTACTGTATTTTTGCCAGAATCCGTCTTCCTCGGTGTTGTAGGCATATTAGCTTTGTTAGCGGCAACTACGGCTGGACTTTTACTTCATTTGTGCCTTTTTCATTGTTATATATCCATCCTTGGAATAACAACGTACGAATATATTCGAAACTACCGTCAGGGTACAATAGCCAGTACTTTTTTTCCCTATAATTTCACGTGCAAAAGGTCGGAAATAATGTCCAATAATTTAAATACTTCAGATCAAGCGCAAAACAATGGAAGAAGTTTAAAATTTGAAAATGGTTGTTGCTATTCTTGTTCGCGGCCTCCCGAGAATAATGAGCCTGACGTTGCAAACTTTATATACTGCGACAGTTTTTACGCCTTAGCCAAGTGTTTTAAGTGTGATTTGAATGACGTGAATTATCCTGGGAAAAAGGGTAGAAAACTTGAGAGGCAAGATACAGATCCCGAATTTATAGATCGAGTTGTAAAACCTTTCATTATAACTATAGCGGATGACAAAAAGGCCGAAGATGAAACTGAATTAAGAGAATCTTCATGTGGTATTAGGAACCATTTTCGAAACTGTAAGTGTTGCTTTCATGTTAATGATGACAATGAAAATGATAGTGATAATCAAGAAAGAAAAAAATCTGAATATTCTGAACCGAACGGCGAATATTTGCGATCTATCGAGAATTCTATGACAAGTAGCACGAGCACCGATAGAAGTAAAAGCGAATTAAAATTTGGCAAATTTTGGAGATTGTGCTCCAAAACAGTAAGCAAGAATGTTGTAGTTGGAAAAGGAGATTCAATCGCTAAAATAAAATGCAATCAAATTCGTCCGAAAGCTGAAGAAGAATTTACCCCTGAGGTGGAGAAAATTTCTTCGATAAAAAGTGAAATTAAACTGGATGACTTGCATGTGAAACTTAATTCATCCAATGTAAAACTTAATGAATTGCCCGAACTCTGTTTACCGACGAGAAAACTCCAAAACCCTTTGGAGCTTAGGGAATTAACAACAGTCTTAGATATGGCGGAGCAACCTAATTTTGCCCTGCAGCGCAGTATGAAGACCAGTCTTCGCAGGGGAAGGAAAAAAGCTCTGCTAAGAAGACCTAGATCTCCCTCTTTGTCGCCAATCAGAGAATCCGGTCTGTCCAATCCCGGATCACCAAGAGTCAATATGACGAGTCCTATTTCCACTCCGATTTTGACTAGGACTTCTAGTTTAGAAATATCGACGATTTTTTTGTCAAATCCGAATTCTCCGTGTTCTTCCGATGATGATACATCTTCATCGTCTTCAACTCCGCGCTGGGCCAGGAGAAGCGGAGACATACTGGAAACACCTCAGCTACCGCGGAAAAAATATCCCGCGAAAGATCCAGTTTTTATAGTAAAATCGCCGAAATTTAAATCTGGTAAATGGGTAGATCTTGAAATTAGGGAAGGAATATGAGAAGTTATTCTGTAAAGTCTAAAAGCCTGGTTTATTTAAAATAATGATAAAGATCGAAGCTAAATCGTTCAGTTTCAAATGCAGTAATAATTATCAGTGGGTGACATTTTTCCTTGCGATTATCTCTACATTTGTTATTATTATGTAGTATTTCTTTGTCATCACACTATTGTTATATTACATAGTTTTTTATAAAATTTAACAGATCATTCTTTGAACGATGTCCTTTGAAATAATATTAATTAAATTAATATGGCTTTCAGTTTTCATAATATAAATTATTGCATACATTAAATTCAAAAATCATTTGTACTTATGTGCCACATGATTTTTATTTTTAAAAATATGCATTTAAAAGTTATATTTTTGTTCTGCGTTTCCCCTAAAAAAATTTAGTTGATCTAATATTAATTTTTAATAAATTCTTTTAATAAATTTTGTAATAAATTTTTAATAAATTTGTTTGTCATAGTATTTAATAAAAAGAATTACAATGAGTAATAAAGGGAAATAAAAATAAGTTAATATTTGCCCTTATAATAAAAATAATAAATATTATAAATAAAAAATGTTAAATATTTGCTTTTCCTAACTTTCTGGCGTCATATTAAAACTAAATAATGAATTCTTAAACTTGCTTTGACTTGCAATAAAAAATGCTCTTAATCATAAATTACATCTTTATAACATTGCATTCATGAAGATGTCAGTTACCGAATTTTATTACATATGGCAACTAAAAGTGATAACTTGATCTGAATATTAATTATTAATTCACTCTTTTTCAACTTTCTTGAAAATAATGGGAAAAGTGACTATATTTAAAGAATGACCTGACTTAAATGATACATTAATTTAGATATTTTTATCAACCATATATAATTTTAATTGAAATATACCGAATAATGCAATGGGTTTAATGTATTTTCTTACAATAATCATTTTAATGAAAAATATTAAAGTGGTTATTACAGATAAAAAGCTTCAATCATATATTTTTTTCAACTTTCACACATTTATTTGGTGAATTATTACATATTATTGTAACTGTAATTATGATTATTCCCAATAGGTAAAATGTCAAATTGTATACATTAATGCTTCCACAAAGTTATATATTTAGCAATTTCAGTTACCCACGAGATGTTTCAATCTGAATGTTCAAGAAATATTAATAAATCTTTATCCGATTCTTCATTTAACACATTTTTTATTACGGTATTAATTTAAAAGATAATAATAATTTAATTTTCTGATTTCATTTCCCAATCAGTATTTATTTGTTTGAAAATTATTGTCTTCAGTATTTCGATTATTTTGCTATTCTGACAGGATGAGAATATCTTCATAGAAAATCGACAAAAAATTTTTAATTTTTTAAATATTTTTGTTACTTAATTTAATAGCTGCCGAATAAAATGTAATTTTTTAGAGCATTTACAATTGAAAAAATTAAATAATATGTCTGTTGTGTATATATTTTTTCAATATTATTATGTTTATAATAAGAAATTGTTTTGTTTGTCAGAGATACATTGCTTAGAATCTCATTTTTCAGATTTAGATCCAATACATTTTCAATATGCTTTTAGCTTTCATATTCATCTCACAAAGATTTTTAAAAAAAAATTAGATGGATGATTAAAAGCTCCAAATATTGGATATTCAAATGATATCCCTAATTTTATAGTTAAGAAGGTAAAATAAATTTTTAGAATTCTAAGCCTTTGATTATTATTAAGTCGGGATTTATCTTGATTACATGAATTGTTTGTAAGTTTTAGATTTAGTTTTTGTGCTTTGGCAAAAAATTTTGCTCAGAAAAAGTTCCATTAAGAAGGAAGAAAAAAAGGATTGGATATTATGAAAGAATAATAAATATATATATATAAGAATTGTTTTCTTAGAAAGAGATTTGTCCTTGATTAATTTCTGTAATATTGAATATAATAAACTATTTTGGTTTTAATGTAAATGTCCAAAGCGTGTTTATAAATTTTGCATTTTTTAAAAATGAAATTGTATCAATGAGTGGTCATTCTATACATTTTGTTATTATAAACGCCGAAATAAAGTTAACATAGAAGTTCGTTCATCCAAATTTCTCATAGCAGTATTATTCTTATATTAAATTAAATAAAAGTTATTATTGAATAAGATTATTTTTAACTAAGAAATCCAGTATACTAAGTTTTGAAATTGTTGGTGTAATCATCCAAACTTATTTATATTAATTTTGTTATTATTTCTGATTTTTATATTCAAATATTTATATATTATATAATATTCCAAGGTTTTTTTATTTATTATAGATTGTTTTTTTAATAGTTTGAAACTCAAAATTTTCAAAAAATTTTAATTAATTATGATTTCAAAAATTTTAATAGTAAAGTATATATTTAAAATTAATATATTTACTTAAATTGATACTTATATAATTTTTTTAATTTTTAAAATGTTGGTAGAAGTACTGTTTTTAATACTTCAATTATATTTAAAACTCAAATATCTTCTTTCAAACATTCAGTTTAAACTGATTCAAAATCATTTCTTTCAAACATTCAGCAAATCTAAAAAGTCAAATAGTTGAATTTAGGAAACTAATAATAATTTGTAAAACTTTAATCTTAGGAACAACATTTTTATTTCATTCATTCTTGTTTCTTAGAGGTTTAACTTACAGTTTATATCATTGAAACAAACTAAAAAAATAGGTCTTTGATATTTTTATTATATTAATATAATATTTTTTCTACGTAAACGTAACTTGTATTTTGATGTAATTGTCAACTGTTTAAACAAATGTAATGATAAATTTTGATTACTTCAGAATTTTTATTTTCACTTCGTAGAAAATATCTGTTTTGAATCTTCATCTATATGTTTCAAAGGAAATAACAAGATTTTCTAGTTTATCCTAAATTTGTGACTTTGATAAAATAATTTCTAAGCAATTCCGATATTTTTTCTTGTAAAATTTAGATTTGATGAATGGTAGTGCATGTCATTATAAATTATGTTCATAGAAATAAGGTATGAGATGAAAGCAATATAAATAGTAAAAAATTTTATTCAAAAATTCGATTAGAAAAATTATTCATATTTCTAATTTTTTGAAATGAATTTAATATTTGAATTTATTTTAAAAGATCAGCTTCATGAGTTATTTTAAATCTAAGAAATGCGGAAGCTAAAAGAACGTTAACTGTGAAAATTAGTAAAGAAAATTCTATTGCTTAAAGCCCTAATGTTGAGGTTGCTTTATGAGCTAAGTTACAAGAAATTATGGTTTGAAGAAAAATATAATATAGAAATTTCAAAATTTTTTAAAGATGAAGAAAACGATATTTTTATCATGATATTTATTCTAAATTCTAATAATTTTCCGCAGTGTTTTGTAAATTATCAGTGTATATCAATTGATTTTATTTTCTATAAAAAATAATTGAAATGTGAGTTGCAAAAAATTTGGATTAGATACATTTTCGATTAATAGATGCAATTTTTTCATTTGATCTAATTTAACATTAATTAATTAATATTGTTTTGTGTTCTATAAAAATGTGAATGTTTGGTCTAGAATTAATGTTAAATTAAATTTGGTCTATAAAAAATTTCTCCAACTGTGTTTTGTCTCATAATAATGCGTTGAAATTTTTAAGGTAATCTAAAACAGTTATATTTTAATTTTAATTGTCAATAACAACATAGATATTTGTCACATAGTCCGTCCTGAATTTTACTCTACCAAAAATGTGTAAGAGTTCAATGACAGGGATTTCCTATTATAAGACAAAATATGCTGAAAATGCTTCCTCTTTCAGAATATTGAGTTGAAGATACTATTCTGTAATTATAAATTAATTTTAAAACATTCCAAATTTATAAAAAATTTTTTGATTTGAAAGAATTTCTTAAATCTTTCCTTAAGTTCCATCCATTTTGAAAGTCAATTGTAAATGCAGTTAATTTTTTGTCATTAACTGATCCGTTCCTGAAGTTATAATTTATTTAGATTTTTTCGGAAATTACACATTAAAAAAGAAAAAAGTGAATAAAAATTACGTCCATTTTATGCAAATAAAATAAATATTTTTTAATTCTGTTCTTATATTGCTTTGTTGTGAAAGGCATGTTTGATTTAGAATAATTGTATTGGTTTATTATTGAAATATCAAATAAATACACGACTAAATTTGATTACATATTTTTCTCACACTTTAATATTTTACATAAAATTATTTATCAAAATGGCTTTACATCTCATTATAAAATAAAATATAAATATTTTCAATATATTATAAATTATAAATATTTTCAATATTGTGAGATAAATTTATTCAAAAATTCAATTGTTGAAATATAAGACCATTTAATAATGCATAAATCAAAAATTTATAAGGATATTGGCTATAAAATAAAATGTAAAAAAATAATTTTAAAATTATGGCACTCGTATTTATATACCTGAAATATATACAAGTAGATTAATTGAAATAAAAATTTTAGCTCGGTTTAAATTAGAAAAATAATTTCATTAAGTAAGAATAATTCCCTTGTTTTTTTTTTAAGAGAATACATTTATTAATTATGATAGTGGAAAGAAATGTAAACTTAAAGGAAAATAAATAAGCATAAACAGAAGAATGTTCTAGAAAAATGTAAAATTTCCGAATTCTTTCACGATATTTTATTTAATGAAGAATTATGCATAATAGTAAAAAATAATTTTACTTAATGAAAATTATAGGTTGACATAGTATTTGTCCTTAAATGTTGTCTAAATTCTTTTATGTCAAAGTTTGAAATCTGAGTTTCAGTCCTTTTACCCATCATAGGTTGATATTTTTTTTCAAAACTTTTGTCTATATGTATCTTTTTAAGAATCTATAAATTCTCTCAATAAATATATATATATATATTGAGTTATACAGTGATGAAATAATGAAAATAGTAAAAAAATCTCCATTAAGTATAACGAAAATTAAAGCTAAGAAAAGTTTAGGAAAACTTTGAAAAAACATGACCTGAAAAAAAAAGAATATATGTATGTGACGAAAAGTTCCAAATACACTTACAGAAAGTTTAAAAATTCGACGGAATTAATTTCAACTTATAAACGGTGATCTTAATAATACAAAATTATTTGCTCTTATAATATAAAATAAAAATACAAATTTAAGAAAAATAAAACTTTATTATATTATTTATATTATATTTAAAAACGTGATGATTGATGAAACCAATTAACGATTTGAAGACTCTGTTTCATACATCTGCAGCTACAAATGCCATTACATTAGGATTAAATTAAGAGTTAATATATGAAGGTTTCTACTTTAGTTATTATTTATTCAAATGATGTTCCTAAATTCTTACTGATTAGTTGTTACTAAATATTCTTACTTACTGACTATATTTTAGATTTTTTTGTGGTTTGCTTAAACTTTTATAAGATTTGTAGAGATAATATTTAATGATTTTTTTTATGTAGACATTATTTCTAAAACCTTTAAGATCCATATGTGTTGCAGTTAAATTTTTTAAAATTACATCTTTGATATATTGGACGTAATTGTTATAATTGTACTTTTATGAATTTATGAACCGTATTGATCGATTATATACGGCCTGTGTTCAATTCTAAAATATTATTTTTTAAAAAACAAATCTTTCCCTTTTGCAAACAGTTCAGGATATTCAGATTATATTTTTATATTCAAAAGATTAATTTTATTTTGTACCGTAATTATGAACTATGCAAAATGACTATACATCTAATAAGGTCATTCAAAAGTATTCTTACTAAAATTTTTATTCCAACATTATATCTTCATTCGAAATCGTGAATTTCCTCATCCTGAAACTCTGAAAGAAAAAATAAAAACCTACAGAGCAGTGACGGAAAAATTTATGATTTTCAGCAAAACAAGTTAAATGCATCATCTGTTATTTTCATTTCTCATGCTGTTTTTATGAAAAAACATGACGAATAGACCATTTATCGACATGAAATCCATTTTGAAAGACTTTTTACAAAAGGGAAAATCTTTAGTTGGTGAAGTGGGATTATTTTATACCGTACTTCTTGTACAACAAAAAGCACAACAATGCCGATGAAAAACTGAAGGGAAGACTTTTCATTACACAAAAAATAGTTATTCTCAAAATATATCTGGGAAGAATATTACTGAAATTTAAAGCTTATATAATTTTATGTGTATAAATATCTTTACAAAAAAAGTTCGCTTTTACATTAAGCTGCTTTATTCTTTAACAGCGGTTTTATGTTGCGAATTTATGTTTTTTGTACGATTATTATTCCAATCAGATATTTTCATTTAACAGTACACAGATAATATACTCTTTAAACTGGCACGTAATTGTCTATTTGGAAAAACTTTTGTTAGTGGATATGTTCGAAAATTAAAAGATTCTTTGACGAAAGATCGATTATTATCTCAGGAAAAGCTGTTTTCTTCTCCAAACATCGATCTCCCTTTCTGAAAATTTTGAAAATTCAGTCTTGTCATTTTTAAGGGTTTGCAATATTCTTTCTTTCGTGTATTAAGGTGATATAAATATCTCTGATATTAATAATTCTAAGAAATGTAGAAATGAAATTAATGCCATAGAATATAGAAGTTTCAAAGCAGATTGGGTATTTAATTTGAGATATTTACATATATTAATAATACATGATATTTTGCGAAAAGTGTTATGAAATTTTTTATTTTGCCATAAACACTCAAAACATTAAACACTCCAAAGTAGGATTAAGGCAACGCCCAGAAAATTTAAAAGGTCGAAAAAGATGTCCAGTGTTAATGACATTCGTAATTAGATCTTCCGGCCAAATCCGCCGAAAATTCAATTTGGAAAATTTTGGTTTTCTTCCTATAAAGAAATAAACAAGTTTTTAGATTTTCTGCTTAAGATTTTGCGGAATTTTCATATTTCGTTTGGTCACTTGTGCAAATGAATAAACAAATATGTTTTTTTTTTACGAGTCCACATTTTTCCGCTTATTGAAAAAAGTTACTGAAATATCATTTTAGTGATATATGAAAGGACAAATATTTTTTTTTTCATGAATGAATCCAATGAAATATACATTTTGAGAAAATCCAAGTTCTTGTGAAATAAAAATTTTGCCAGGGGGTTACTTTGAGTTTTTATTCTGTTTTTTTGCATACTTTCGTAAAAACCTAATAGGAAACAGCAGATTTTTCAAATAAATGTAAAATATGTATCTATTGTTGCATGGGAGTAACAATTCATGCAATGTAGAATTCTCCTAGAAGTGTGAAAATCGAAGGCTTTTTTTGAGCACAAAAATATTAGACCAAAATTTAATCCGTTTTCTTAATTTTTTACTACTAACTTGCGAATTAACAAAAAATCAAGCTAAGATTTATCATGTAAATTATATTTTTGGTTGTTCATTTTCATATTGTAAAATTCGCTAATAAGAATACAAAAAAAGAAATAGTGTAATATAGTTAGAGACTAACAAATTATAAATATATCGAATATTGAATATCAAGAGGATTGAAACTCAGAGGTGTTGTAAATACCGGATATAGTAGGTTATACAAGTATACATGTGTATGTATAAAACCTCGTACTATGCTATTTATATATATATGCAAACTCAAATAAATACAACAATAAAGATTTGCGGATTAGATGTATTATTCGAACGTGTCATTTTCCGGAAAATAATATTAACCAAAGCTTTTGCAACTAAATCCTTTTCAGATTTGATAAAAATAAATACCTCTATTAGAGAAACATGTAGTGGACATTAAGCTTTATGTGGATTTAGATTTTATTTGCTAATACTTTTCAATTGATTTCTCAATGATTACATACACAGAACTTTCAATATTATTTTAGGGATTTAGGTCGTGGAAATAAATGTAAAGTACCATGATAGAATCCGTTTCCTCATCATCATTCTTATTCCATTTTCAGGTTGTCAGCGTTTTAATATCTTTTTTATGTCATTATTTCTGAATTAGAGAATGAATGGTGATTTATGGAAAACTCTCGGAACACCTCGTTTGGTAGTGGCCCCGATGGTCGATGCCAGCGAATTAGCCTGGAGACTCATGAGCAGACGCCACGGTGCCCAACTCTGCTACAGTCCTATGCTTCACAGTTGCGTGTTCATACAGAATTCACGTTACCGAAGCGAGTCGTTGCAGTCAACGGCAGAGGACAGGCCGCTCATCGTGCAATTTTGCGGCAACGACGCCGACACTTTGTTGGAAGCAGCGCTATTGGCGGAAAATTTTTGTGATGCTATAGATATTAATATTGGCTGTCCCCAGTCGATTGCTAAAAGAGGTCATTATGGGGCCTTTCTGCAAGACGAATGGTCTTTGCTTAGTAAAATAGGTAAGAATTATTTCAAAGAGATTTGTTTAGAGAATTGTTCAAAGTATTAGCTTTAAAAGAGATACAAATTCATTTTTCTTATCCGTTTTAATTACAGTTAGCACGTTAAAAAAGTCGCTCCATGTGCCTGTAACATGTAAAATAAGAATTTACGAAGATATTGATAAGACCGTGGAGTATGCTAAAATGTTGGAGTCGGCTGGATGTCAGTTATTGGCCGTTCACGGTCGAACCAAGGAACAAAAAGGACCTTTGACTGGTTTGGCTAGTTGGGATCATATAAAAGCCGTGAAAGAAAATGTTTCCATACCGGTTATTGCCAATGGAAATATTCAATGCTTACAGGACATTTATAGGTGCATTAGTTTCACCAGTTGTGACGGTGTTATGACTGCCGAAGGAAATCTTTATAACCCCGCAATATTTGAAGGAAGGTATCCACCCTCTTGGGAAATGGCTTTAGAATATCTGGAACTAGTCGAAAAGTATCCTTGCCCGCTCTCATATGTACGTGGACATTTATTTAAGATTTTTCATCATATTTTATCCCTACCTGTTAACAAAGATCTTCGATCTAACTTAGCGACTAATGGAACCGTCCAAGAGTTTCGAATGGTAGCCATTTCAATTCGTGATAGGTACGAACCGTATCATAGCGGAAGTGTAGTTTGGAAAGAAGGTTATTCAGATTCGTACGGTTTGCAACTTCCGCCTTGGGTGTGTAAACCTTATGTTAGGCCACCACCCGAGGAACACATTAAGAAAATGTTGGAAATTCAAAATAATGAAAGTAAAGTTAGCCAAAATCAAGGTGGTGCAGGCAAACGACCCTTAAAAGATGATGGCGGCTACATATCGAAGAAAATGTGTAAGAAGATGCAAAGACGTCCGGAAAAAATCAATCAGATCAAAAGAACAATCATTATTTGCTCATCTTTTGAAGATTGCCCGAATCCGATGGTATGAAGATTTTTATTTTGGTCTTTGTTTTTATCTTTATATATAAGATTTATATAACCTTTTTTGTTCTTTATAACGATCCCGGGAAATTTTTGGCTGGATTAAATTTAATAAATGCTTGCCAAATATGCAAATTATTGAGATTTATCCGTTTTTTAGGGTTTGAAATGTGACTTCAAAATGTGCAAGACTTGTTGCAAAACTAAATGTTACCAAGAAAACCTCGATTGCAGTGGGCACGGAATTTTAATAAAAACCAGGAGAGAAAAAGCAAAATTTTACAATTCTACGGGAAAGAAGAATTCTGAATCGAACGTAAATGTCGACTACAGGAATAGTGATTTATCCAATGATAGATTGATAAAAGTGAAATAAATTTTCATAATGTATTTGACACTTTTATTTTAATTAATATTATTGTATAACTAAACAAATAAGGGAGAAATTTTTTTTTTTATTTTTTATACCTAAAATGAGAACATATTCTTTAATGTTATAATTCTTGTTGCAGTTTGACTAATAAAATGTATAATATTTTTATTTGACTTTACACAACTAAATTTAATCTATAAACCTAAGATGAATATTAAAAAACTTTTTTTTTGAATTGATTTTTCATTAAAATTAGCTGTTAAAAATATATCTGGCATTGGAAATAGTATATTTGTCAATGTTCAACTACAACTTCTCACACTTTGATTTTCTTCCGTTTAACGTTACCTATCGTAATCTGTTTTGATAATGAAAAGTTAGTTAACGTATTTGATAAATTGTTTAACTCCGCAAAGTTAATCGAGACCCTAGACAATTGCAGAATTAGGGACCCAAATTTTTATTTCTTCATTCATGTTGTCATTCTATAATTTATCAGACGGGCATTATTAATTTGTATTCAAACATGCTAACACTATTTGTCAGCGAATTGAAGTTGGCAATGCATCCAGGGTGCGCATGTCGGTCGGTACCAAGCGCATGCGTTAAGTTTAATATATTTCGGTTCTTTCACCTTTTTCCGCATGTTTTACTTGTCCTTATCAAATTAACATAATTTCTTAAAATCTCATTAACAAATTATAAATGGCTTCAAAGGAAAGTGCCGACGGCGATAAGCCGAACGCAGAAAAAAGTGATGAAAAATCAAAAGTGGATGACGGTTATTATGCATTTGAGTTGTATCCAGAGAGAAGGCAAAATAATATCGGGCAAAATTTAAAGGATTTTTTTATTTATGGGCCAAAAAATGAAAGGAATACTAATAAATTTAAATGTGAAAAGCGGGTTTATGAAAAGCTAACAAAAGGTAAAGGAAAAATAATGGAAAAGCATTTTGACATTAAGCTTTGATTAATTTAAGTGATAAACATTTCTAATTGGATTAATTTGCATTACTTTTGCTGTTTGATTAATTTAAAGCAACAAAATAATCGTTAGTTCAACAGTAATCACAGATATGCTTTATTGGCATGTTCCCAATTAAATCATGTAATTTTGAATGCATTAATTTTTTATTATTTTCACCTGATATTCAGACATATTTTCTTTTAACTTTTATAGTCTGATGCAAGTGATTTATTTTACTTTATGTTCATTTTTTGCAATATTATGATTCATTTACAAGAAATATTGTTAGTTTTGTTAATTATATTTTTTTAAAAAAATTGAAATTTTTACAGTGAG
Organism: Ricinus marginatus; assembly: GCA_028565995.1. Classification (NCBI taxonomy): domain Eukaryota; kingdom Metazoa; phylum Arthropoda; class Insecta; order Psocodea; family Ricinidae; genus Ricinus; species Ricinus marginatus. Next base: position 92,531 of record JAOWBB010007069.1, read on the forward strand.
TTTTATAACAAGTAACAAAATAATGATAATGGAATAAATATTTTTTTTAAAATTTTTTTTATTATAAAAAGACTTAAAAGTTTATTCAATTGATATTGCTAATTTATTTATTTTTTTTATTATTTTATTTTGACAACAAGTAGGAGTTATTATTTTACAACTTGATATTATTTATGTTAATTTTTTTTCTAGAACCATTAGTGAGATTATTGATAAATGCTTTAAAAGCTAATGGATGCCCTTTTGATATTAGACGAAATATTTCATGTGAAGTTTGTGATTCAAGTGTTACCGGGGGATATGATCAAGAATTAAATCAAATTGTTGTTTGCCAAAATTCACCAAAAGTTAGAAGTACATGTGCACCAACATTAATACATGAACTTATACATATGTTTGATTATTGCGTTAATGAAGTGGACTTTAAAAATATTGAGCACTTAGCATGTTCTGAAATAAGAGCTGCAAATTTGACTCATTGTAGTTTCTTGAGTTCTTTTTTTCTGGCTCAGTCTAATTTATTTAATATCAAACAGAGTCATCAGGTAAGCAATTATTTGTAATTTTTATTTTATCATAATGTCAGATCAATTTACATCATATTAGAAAAATTGAAAAACTGAATTTGGAATTCTTTTAATAGTTATTAAAATGATTAGACATGTTTTTTGTGAATTAATTAAATTTTTAACTATTTTATTTTAACTATTAAAGTTGCTTTAAGTGATTGGTTAATGCAAACTCTTATAAATATTAGTCTCTTCTTGGAACAAAAATGGAAGCTAAACAGTTGTTGATATTGTAAAAAATAAATTTAGATAGCTTATCAGAATTTAAATCAATTAAGTGTCCTAAGCAGTAATATGTATGGATTTTAGCAAAGAAAATTTTCTTATCTGATATTAAAAAAAATTTCAAGCTACATTGTGGTAACTAATATTATTTTGAATAAAATTAAATCAAAAGTATACCTGAAATAATTTTTTGTTTTACAGTTGAAATGGAAATGGCTGACTGGGTTAAAAAATCTCTTCATTTTAATATATATGTTATTGCCATTTATGGAAATATGTAACACAGTCATTTTTAAATAATTTTAATTTTTTTATTTCAGTATTGTGTGAAAATGAAAGCCACCCAATCACTGATGGTTTCACGGAATTTGGATTTTAACACAGCTCTCAAAGAAGTTTTAAAAGTGTTTGACAAATGTTACAATGATTTAGAGCCCATTGGAAGAAGAGTTAGAAGAAATTCATTGGACTCTTATTTAGCATATTTTGAATCAGTGCACTATGGATATACTGATCCACTGGAGCACTGATAATATATTTTTAAAACATTGTAGTATATTTTTTTATACAGAAATTTATTTAATAATTATAGATTAAACAAAGTGATACAAAGAAATCGCCTTATTATTAATTATCTAATTCTTTTTTTCTCCTCAATGTTAATTTAAGACTTTTATTTTTTTTTTTTAATATTATAATTAAACATTCTGGTTAGGTTTATCAATATCCTTTTCTTATTATTATCATCTATTATTCTATTATTTGTATTTTATTATTTAGTGTATCATATATTTGTATCACAAAAAATAAAAAACTATCAAAATGATGCCGGTTTTTAAACGATTTTGGCGTTAATTGTATTGTGCAAATTTAATACTTAATAGTAATATTAAATAGTGTTACTGTAAATAATAAATATATATTAATACATTATTTATGCTATTTGCTAACATGAATTGATGATTATTTAATTCTTCCCGTTTACTGGAAATTCACCACAAATGTAGCTCTTCTCATTATTTACCTCATTATTTTCCTGTTGAAGTCTTTACTGATGTCATCAATGTTCTTCGAACTATTTCTCTTAATTATAAATTAAAGAATTATAAATAAATCTTATCTCGTTTTCTTACTTTTAGACTATTTTTAATCGTAAAGAAATATAGGACGGACATCCCTTTATGATTTAAACAAAATTATATTGAAGGTCTTGTAAATGAAAGGACTCTATTAAAATATTTAATCATTGTAATTTTCTCATCTATAGAGGCAAAATTTCTTTAAGGACTTTTTATTGTTAAATTCTTAACAATATCAAAATGGATAATATAAGTTTCCAGTTTTATAATTATAAAATTGTGTATAAATTTAATTTTTATTCAAATAAATTGTATCAAACTACTCCTTTTAATGCCATTTCGACGAAATTTTTTTGTTGAAATTAAATTGTTATATATATTCAGACAGATAATATTATAGTTCAGTTTTGGTCAATTAAGATTAGTTTATCATCATTTTTGTATTTAAAACTTGAATCAGAAATATATACTATTTTGTTTTCGATGATTGCCTAAAAAAGCAATAGAATGAAAAGGAAAATTAAAAAAAAATTAAGATGAATTAAAAATTTATATTTAAAAAAGAACAATGAATTAATGAGAACTATAACAAATTGGTTTTTTTATTTTTATGACTTTTAGAATTAGTAATAGTTTGGCACTTATAATAAAGTTTTATTTTAAAATTTGAATGTCTTGTGAAAAATATTTTTTTGTTCGATAATTTTTCTATTATTTGACGAAAGTAAAAATTAATTTATTTTGTGCAAAAATTTTATGGATGTGCACTCTAAAAGGATAAAAAAGTGCCAACAAGATAAGGCAAAATACTACATATTGATTTAGGCGGTTTTTTACTAATTCTTAAAAACTTCAAAAATTAAAAAATAAGCCATCACATCATTTTCAGTTTAACCATTTAACAAACTATACTTATAAAACGCATTATTTTTGTCTTAATTAATAAAAACCGCAATTGGATTATCCAATACAATATTACATTATTTGCTTTTTAGTGGTTGGAAATTTATATTTTTAATATACATAGTATAAAAAAATATCATGCACTTAAAATCACTTAGCGTAAAATGTATTGTATGACAATATTATATTTAACTGCATTATAATATTGTTAAACAATGGCTTAGTAATAATTTTTGAAATAAAAGAATAATAAAAGACATTTTTGGCAAAAATTAAATGAAAACGCTGATGATACCAAGTACTTTTATCATTTCAACTTATATACAAGATCTGTTCTGCTTTAAAATAAAATAAATTCTATGAATGTAAATTGGAAAAATATTAAAAGTTTTTAAAGCACTATTTAAAATATATAATGTTTAGAAAGACGAAGGAATATAATGTTTTACGTATATATATTTATTTTTAAAGTGTTGAGTTTCAATATTGAGTACATAAATATTAAAAATTAATAACATTTTACATCGTTAATAATTTAAGATTAAAATAAGCTGATATGAAAGTGTCGAAGGAACAAATAAAAAATGAAAAATTTTTTGTAATGCTAAATATCAACTATAAAAAAATTAGATTGTCTTAATTTATGAGCTATGATTTCGATTGTAAAATACTTTCTTTTTTTTTTTAATTTTCAATGTGATGAAATTTTGGAATACCATTCTTAAAAAGTTTAAAAATTGTTTTTTTTTTTTATTAACTGGCTTTGTCCACTTAGAAGGAAAGTTATCTTTCCAAAGACAAGTTGGACAACTGAAATTGATTTATATACATTTGCTATGTAATAGGCAAGTCTTGTACTGGGTGACATGCTGATGATATAATATTATTAACGGTCTTATCATACTGTTTCGTAATCTGTTCACCTTGTCCTGATCAATTTACTTGTATCAATTTCATGAAAAATTAATTGTACTTCGGTGTTTATTAAGCTATTAACGTAAAAGAAGTCTTTGTATATTAACCATTTTATAATGCTTTACACATGTAAATATTGCTGGAGTTGATATAATATTATTTGTATAACTAACTTAAGGCAATTAATTTTTAAGATAATGAAATGCTTCAAAAATTAATAAGCTTCTCGCTCTCAATACGCAAGAATTCAATAGCCGAATTCGCACAACTTATAATGACGCAAAATCGGCAATCTACATGATGTATCTGACGTGCAGTGAGAAATCTAATTACTAGCTAAAATAAATCATAATTGTAAAATTAAAAAAAAAATTTTTTTTAAAATTAACCGCATGTGTTTATTCATCAAGAATATCGGAGCAAAAATATTTTTACTTTCATTTGATAATAAGAAGCAATTTTCACGTGTGGCCGCTGAAACTGTCACCAATTTAATAACCAAATTTAATAATCGTATAAAAGTCGCTTATACTAGAATCACTGTTAAAACGAATTGTTTCCATTGGAAGTTTCGCGAATCGAACCACGAAAATTTAATAAAAATAATTATACCCTAATAAATAAAAAGCGAGATCCTCCCATGCATTTTTCGGTCATTGCAGCATACGGCGGTGAGATTCGCTAACGTATGAGATCCAGTATATTGTCGCAAAAAGGAGAAAGCAAAGTGGAAATAGAATTAATGAGATTTGGTCCAGGGTCCCTCTTTGATTCCCGCAATATAGGATGACGTATTCTGCTATTTTCCGGAACCGTCTTCTTGCTGGCAATTCGTCACTTCCTCCACGAGAGAGCGTGTTGATCGGGCCCTGAAAACGCATACAGCGAAAGAGTGAAAAAAAAAAAAATTAATTTTTAGGTAAAACTTTTCAGTTAAGATGGTCACTCAAAAAGACTTGGGTAAATCAAAATCGCTATCGTGTTCAAAAATTTTTGTTTTTTTCATCAAATAACGAACCATTTTTTTTAAAATATTAAAGTTAATGACCTTCATCAGACTTAACTTTTATTAAATCAAAAATTCTATTTACAAACTATCCAAACAATAAATATTTTCACTAAGCTAATATCTAGAATTTGTATGGGATGCATGCGATGCAACAGTCAAAGATCGTTAATTGTGCTGTAATTATCAAGCATTAACAACACAAATATAGGAAAAGTGTAATTGTATACTTTTTATTCGGGAAGATTTTTTTTTTTTTTTTTTTAATCGTTTTGTTTTACATTTAATGATGATAAATTATTCGGTTTCTGTTAATTCCCGCGGCTGGTTTTGTTATTAGAGATAATTTTTAATCTACATATGTTAAAAGAGTTATTTAACATACGTAGAAAGTGTACGTCGAAAATAGCAATCTTTAGAGGATTTACTAATAAGTTCAAACGCTTGAAATCATTTTGACGTTTTAAAATTCTGGAACTGGCTTTTAAGGAAATCCCAATTTCTCCTATTTTTTTAGTCTCTTTTATTGGCTGCCTTTGATGGCAGACGTTCATTTTAACACATAGATAAAGAAGTTATGACTGATTGTTCATAAAACTTTATCTCCACTGTAAAATAAGAAACTATTACCCAATGAAATTAAGACTAACTTTTTTAATGCAATTTTTATATATAAAATCGTATGTATTCATGACCACCAGGTCAGGTCTTAACCATTTACATAATGCTCATTATTTGGGTAATTCGATACTAACATCGGTGAACAATGAATTTTATGCCCGAGCCGAGACTTGTGTGGACTCAAACTACTAAACTTTACTCATTTACCCGCTTTTTAATGTTTAGGAGCTTGGAGCATCAAAAGGCCATATATTTGAAAAAGCCAATATTGAAATTTAGATCATAATTTTGTTACAAATGGGGCATTATTTGATGCGAGAGGAGGATGTCATTATTTAATTAATTTTTTTTATAAATTTCGTTTTAAATATAAAACTTCCTCCGACATAAGTTATGTAAATAATTGTAAATCATCCCGGAAAAAAAAACACAAAGGTACTAAAAGGGTCACATTGAGACGTGCAAGGCTAGCTATGATCAAATCCCACTACACAGACCACAACACCGATTATTCATGTCTCTTTTACCCTGTGACCAGTTGAGTTTTTAACTTTTTCTGGCACGGGAACCACCTTTCCAGTTCCAAATATTCTCAAATTATCTACCCTCTGATTATTTGCCATCGTCGTAAGGGTGGTCGTTGCCGTTCCCGTGCTCGCGGCCGTGGCAGAAGAAGAGCTTCTGCGGATCAGGGGCGGAAGTGGCTGCAGATGCGATCGAACGTGGTTGGCGGTGACGTCGTTTGCATTTGACGGTGGATGATGCACTACGTTGGGCGCCATCGACTGAAGAGCCGTCACCGCCGTTTGAACCTGCGGCGACGCCAGCTCGCTGGCCAACCTTTCGAGATCCTTCTTTTTGTGCCTCCAGTGTTTTTCGTAGCGCATCCCGAAGAGCACGACAAAATACTCAAGCAAGGACAAGAACACGAAAAGAGTGCACGAAATTATCCAAACTTCTATGCATTTCAGCTCTAACGCGTTGGGCGAATTGTTCCTGTAAAAGAAAATTCGCATGCCTCAGCTTTCGAGCAACTTCCGCCACGTATACCATTCAAAGCAATTCACGTACAGGATTTAATTGTTAAAAATAAAAAGGCAATCTACCTGACTGTATCGAACATGGTGACTAAGGACAGGAGAGTGGTGACAAGGAGAACCATCCGCCCCGGAACTATCTCCGGCATCACCACAAAACTGCCCCACGACATAATTACGAACAGCGTACTTGGCAGGTAGCTTTCCAGCAGATGACTACGAATTTCTCTGCTCATCGTGATCAACATCCTGGCCGTGGAATGGTTACCTGTAATTATTAACGTGATTTTGCGAACGTGTCCGATGAGAGCCGTCACTAGGAGGAATGCGTCGCCTCCAAAACTGTTCAGGATCGTTAATGGGACGCAGCAAAAGGAGATTAAGGGTTTATGCGCGATAAGAGATCTCACCCTCTCCGTAAAATATAATGTGCATTTCCTTTTCCGCCGTAAACGACACCACATATTTGGGCAGGCGATACCCATCGCCGAAATCGCTGGGAAAGTTTAGTGGTGGATCATCTCTCCACTTAAACACCATATCCGTCGACGTGTACTTATCTGGAAAAAAAGGGATTAGATTAGAACTTGAGGCGCTTACGAACCAAGGAACGGCTAAGAGGGAAGTTCTACCGCATCACGTCCGAGGGATGAAATTAGGCGCCCGGAGACGGAACCTCACTTCCTCGGATTCGTGCGCGGGATGGTAAATTCTGCCCGTGACGCCCGAAACTCAGGAGAGTTCGAATAAAGAAACGGGATTAAAGAGAACCGCAGGCAGCGGGGCGAAACGGACGTGAAACGAAAAATCCAACGAAGGAACCGGCAAAATGGAAAATCAAACGTAGCCCAAGAACCAAACGCAACTTTTCGGAGGCCTCCTGCCACGAAGAAACGAGAATTCGTTTGCCGCCTGCAAGGCGCTCGAAATGAGCAAGCGGAGGCTTCCTCATTTGGAGCGGTTCGGACGCCGTCGCTCGCAGCCTAGCAGAGTGGCGCAGTGGAAGCGTGCTGGGCCCATAACCCAGAGGTCCGTGGATCGAAACCACGCTCTGCTAAGTGCTGAATTTTTTTTTTTGTCGCGAATTTTACTCAAACTTTTTTCCTTTTCTCACTAAAGGAAAATGCGAGTCGATTCAGGGGCCGCAGCGCACGCGAACATCCGAAATGCGACGACTCATCGCCGATGCCGCGGATTACAAATGCAGGATTTTTCTTTTTCTTGCGCAACGTCAAAAACCTAAAAACTCGATGCCCGCCCATTTGAATCGCCCAAAAAGCCGACGGATCCCCAGGCTCCGTGCACACTGTCGAGCTTTGTTCTCCATCGGCAAGCCGAGGCACAGATTCCTCCGAAAATCAAGTGGAACGTTCGCATGGTCAAATGCGAACGAGATTCGTCAGCTTCAATTAATTACAGCGTCCGATTTCGATTGTTCTGTCCGAAGGAGCAGCTGAGGCCCTCGAGGGCGTCATTTGTCATCCACCGCATTCGGAAATGAAGGAGCAGACGTGCGGAGCATCTCCGAACCCGTTCGGGCCGATTCAGAATTCAAACCGCGACCGAAATGCATTTAAATGTTGCATCTTTCTCCTCCTGTCTCAGTTAAATTAAGTTTTTCATCCTGTTCGATGCTGAGGGACGGCGCCGCCCGAATTTCCCGGAGAGGGAAAAAAGGTGTCGAACGCCGTGCCCTGCGAAGCCGTTCGGTTGTTCGGCGGTGAAACTAATCGATCCTGTCAAGAAGGGTTCGTTCCGTGCGAACCGCCGAATATTGCACAAGGGGGCTTATTGTTCGTGAAAATGCATCGACGGTACCGATTCCAAAAATAAGAGGAAAATTGGAGCGGCTTTGCCCGCTTGATGGATTTTCGCATACATTAAATAATACTTTACTTTTTGCATGCACTTGCATATTATTCCAAGGATTAGCTTTCAGCTTATTCGTTCCGAAGTTCCGCAAACCGGGTTGCGGGACGGACGTGACCGGTTCCCGTGCGGAGTCCAGGGTACGGGAACCTGGGAAACGGGAAAATTTCAAACGTGAAACTTTTCCATTTTCACTTGGGAACGGAGTCGAATCCCGTTTTCCTCGCTCGAAATTGCCTCTTTGAATAGAGCGTGAATCTTGTGGCGGATGCTCGAAAGCCATCGGCACCCCGGGCAACCGAATCGAAAACTTTCACTCTTTCGGATGCGATTTACCGTGCAGCTTTTACCGGTTTTTCGATTAATCGAAATCCGGGAAAGATGCGTCTTCGATCTCCGATTTCCCCGCTTTGGAACCGGTCGTGCAAGAGGCGTAGGAAGTCGAAACTGCGGAGCTACCGACAAAGAGGAAAGGGTTTTGAATTCCACTGCGATCAAAAGGAAATCTTTTGGTACCGAACCTATTTGCCGATAGGGATTTTCCGGAACGGGGACTCTCCGGGCTGGGGCCGGAGACCGCGCCGAATTTTCTCCCCGAGATGTGTACGTTGAAAGTGTTTTACCATCACTGAAACGGACGCGAGATGGCGACGGATATGCGAAAGCAAATGGCGAAATCGAATCGGAAAATTTTATGAGCTTCTAAGACGATTTGACTTAATGCTGGCTTATTCACTGTTTTAAAACTTCCTCTCCGTATCGATTAAAATGAGAAATTTCTCGATTTTAGTCGACTGCTCGCTGGAATCGATACGTTTATGTGAGCTCTTCGTTCGTCTTGAATCGAAAGCCCGGTAATGGAAACCGGTTTTGGGTGTAAAGATATACTCGATGTTTAAAGATGATGTGCAAAGTCAACGTATGTTGTCGTTCACCAGGTTGGGATGATATTCGATTTGTATAATTAACGTAACACGGTATGAATAAATTTCAGTGCAGAATAATGAACGTGATAGAAACGTTATAATACACACTCATTTGGCAACTGCTGAAATTTTTTTATTTAGAATTTGGAATTAAAAATAAATTTTTATAAGATCATTATTTCTATGATGTAAAAATGAATGTTTTTAAATATCGCATCGGACCTGACAGTTACGAAATTAAAGATAAAATTTTTCTTGGGATCGGTATACTTTCCAAAATTATATTCTGCAGTTAGAAAAAAAAGAAATTTTCGTTGTTATTATGCTACATGTCACTACCATTATTAAGATGTATTCAAAACTAAGATCGTAGATTATATTCAAAATTAAGATCACTTACAGCTGCTGAAATCTACAGCACACTTTTGCACGTCGAACGGATAAAGCACGAAGTCCATGTCGCATTTTATCATTATTGTCGCACTAAAATCAATAACAAACAATATTATGAATATATTTATATTAAAATGACATAAGATTTTTTCGATGATATGGATATTATTATAGAATAAGTTTTTTATATGAAAAGGATTTATTTTCTAAATACCGCGCCATCTTTGGGTGGAAAAAAAAAGATGGATTCGGTGCTTTCCGCAAATGGGGATTTCCCTTAAAAAGAAAAGGATCTTCGTAAGAGTACCTGAACAAAAACAAATTTCGGGGCATTTTTTTCCAAAATTTTCTCTCAAATTTTTCCACGCATTCCTTCGTTTTTCGTATCGCATCCAAACGAAGTTAGTTTTTGCATCAAAATAATCCTCACTAAAACTTTTAAAAGGCAACTTTCGGGGTTTTATTCTGATTTGCCGGTAAAGGGATGAAATCTGCAAATAATCCAGTAGTGGGATTTGAAGTGGTGCAAAAAACTTTTCTTCTCCGCCTTGCGCCTTCCAAAATTGACTCTTCAGGAAAAATTCCTGACAGTCCAATTTTAGAGAAAATAAAATTTGAAGATTTTTTTTTTTTTGTCCCAAGGGAATTTTACTTATATTGACGGCATCAGAGATTTTTAATTAAAACTGTTGATTTCTTGTCAATTTAAAAGGGAAATGAAAATACATTAATTTTTATGATGGCCTTTTCTCTTTTCTATTAACGAGTAACGAATCTGTATTAGGCGTTCTTTGTCTTCTTGTATCGATCAGTGAATTCTCGGCATGTATTACATATCACATAAAAGTTGCCGAACAACGATTTTTGCATATTAGTCACTCTATTATTCTAATAATGGTGGAAGGCCTTATATCAGTCAAAAGAACTGATAGAAACAATAAAAAGTTTTTCCCGTAGAACGTTTAAAGATATGCGATTTCCACATGTTCCGTTATGAAGCCGACCAAAGGAATCGGTTGGCTTATCTTTAGCCGTCACCTATCCGATCTATTGGGAATTCTAACCGAACGTCATGCAAATTTACCGTGTCCTTTTTTTTTGACGAAAGAAACGAAAAGTATCAAAAATTAAAAAAACTTACCCTATACTAACCCTCATTGTACTATTTCTGTATAATCGTACAGATGTCATCTCTTGAAACAACAGAAGAACTTTCATTTCTCTCAGCTGTCTGATATACAGATCAGGAACCCAGAAGCGATTACGCTGCTGCCACGTGAGCTCAACGCTGTCGCGATCGCCGGTCATTCTAATCCTTGGATCTTCCCAATACACTTGCAGGAATACATCCAAAGAGATTTCCTGCAAAGCGAACACTGCGTTAACACGTCAGAAATCGAATCAAATACCATAAAATTAATACTCGTAACCCTTAAAGTTAAAATTTTGACCTTAGACGACAAATGATGTCGTTCTGCAGTTGTCTGAAAGTAGGAACAAATCTTTTGGCGGACGAAGCGTTCGAGCAATAAAAGTTATCCTTCTTACTTAGGATAATGTAACATCAAAATCAGGTTTGAAAGATTTACCTCTTTGTTTTCATCCACAGCCGATACCCTGTTGATGAACAACGAGATTGAAACTTCTGTACTCAAACCTGAAAATATATAACCATTTCAAATTCAAGTATTAAATCTTTTAGGATATGAAAAAATATATTTCTAAACATTTCGTTACTCGTAACGAAAATTCACTATTTGTAAATAACACATCGGATAAGTATCATAAATAATATATTAATATATCAATATTCACAAGTAAAACATTAGTATTTTGTACTTCTAAATGAAAATTTTATATTTTTCCACACATTTTAACACTAAAAATGTTTTACATGTAATGAAATGATATATTGGTGCGAAATTTATGTGTTTCATTTAAATATTAAAACGGATTAATATTTATTTATTTAAAAATTAAATTTTATTTTTATTAAATCAGATTAGATTTTTTGATGTAATAATGGATAAAGAATTAAAAATATATAATTAACAATCATACTGGACGATTTTTATTATTATAAATTACAACAAATTATAGTGTAAAAATTATAGCATATACAAAAATTATAGTACAACAAAGTAAGAGATACTGAAATTACAGTCGATTTTTATTTCTGGTTGAATAGTGCTGGGATATTAATATTTCATGTAACATTGTGTGTATGCGGGTGAATTTTGTTCTCCGAGTTTAAATTTTATATCTTAAATAAAAGGGATAAAACTAAACTTTCTGTAGCAAAACTATTCATGGCAACAATAGCAATGGGCATGAATGACTCCGAATTGTAAATGTTTATTTTCATTATTCCAACAGAGAAAGTTGCGTTTTTCAATCTTTATTCCTTAATATTGAATTTATGTTGGAAAAAAAGAACGATGCCGACGTTATTGGAAGGTCCAAGGCTTAAGGTCTCGTGCATCGAGAAAAGCTATTATTATAATCTAACAATATGAAAGGTATCATGCCGAGTGAAATAAAAAATTTGCGTGCAACGTCTCGTTGGGCCATGACCGTACTAAATGGTTTTTCCTGCCGGTGTACCTAGCTAAATAACGTATCTCGCGAGCCTCGGAGAATTCCCGAAGGATCATTCGAGAAGGTGAAGAAATTTATTCGAATTATAAATCGCTGCAGTTATGATGCATCCGGGGCTTTTATTCGCTCGGAGAAGTCGCGAAAACGGCAGAGAATCCATCTCGGCTCGTCCCGATTGTTATTTCCATCGTCGAATGCCCTGCGGGGGATACTTTGAACCTGAGGTTTTTCCAGTCCTTTGACAAATCAAAGAAAATATTTCATAAAAGTTGGTTCGCGTGATGCTATAGCATACGAATCGCATTCACCTTTAACCTTTTGTAGTAAAAAGAGACTGAAAACCGTGAGCGAAATCCTCTTTCTTTTAGCGGGTCGTTAAAAATATTTAATCGATAAATCCAACTCTCGGATTTTCTTACTGTGCGAGACTTGGCCAGTTGAAGATTCCCGCTTAAATGAGCACGTCAGGGCATCATAATGTATGAAAAATCGTCCCGTTGAGCGCGTCGCTTACGAGAAACGGAACTATATATAAAGCAGCATCCACCATTAATCTGCTCTCCATGCTCGTTTCTAAATCGATCCCCTAAAGTGGTCGTGGCTTTGTGAGCTATTACGCGATTATACATTGCTGACATGTTCCCTTTGGGAAGGTAACGGAATCTAAACTCTGTTTCAGGCATTGTGAATCAAAGGAAATTTCTTTTTCTTAAATTTTTGCCTTTCCCTCACGGTCTCACCAAAGTTATTTTATTTTATTTTATTTTTTTTTTAAACGATCGGCTCCATCATCGGGGAAAGGGGCAGGGAACGAGCTTCGGAAGCTCTCCCGGTTTTTCTGATTTCTTGCGTCAGGCGCTTCGGGAAAATATTTCCACTATCGTACAAAGAAAAAGAAAAGAGACAAAGCCAAGGCACTTTTCAGAACTTTGTTTCTTTAAACCAGCTGAAGCAAGGCTTATGCATTGGATGGAAAGCTTCAAGGGACGACCAGCAATTGCCCCTTGTTTAGGGATTTTCGAACCCGGGATGGGAGCAATTACAAAAAATCCCCATCCAAAATGTCTGCACCGTGCAAAATCTCACATTAATCTTGCAAGCTACTGTAAAAAATTTTGAAACCCACAATACTAATGCGCATTTCATTTTATTCGCTATACGGATCCAAGTAGCAGAGAAAACTGCTGTGATACATGACTTTAGCGTAAAGCTGAATCTAAATCGAAACGTATCTGAATTTTAATTCTGAAAATGAAATGTTTGTTTTACAGATCTAAAATATAATTACTTTAGAGGATATATGATTAGTTAAAATTATCATATTTAATTAAAATCGGGTTAATTTATATTTGTTAGGACCTGTTCCAGAAATAATATGAAGCGAGTACATACGAATGTGTTATAAATATTACGTTATTAATATATAATATTAAATTATGTTATTAATATATTATTACTATATATTAATTCTAATATGTTATCATACACAATATAAGATACGAATCTAATATAATATGATGAAAATTTTGACTTTTATAGAATATAAATTTGAACGATGTATGGTACGTTTCTAGCAATTTAGTTCCATTTGATCAAATAATTTAGACCTTCTTTGTTTACTATTTCTTCTTTTTCCATTTTGCTTTATTACTTTGCTCGATACGAAAGAGCTAATTTATTGCTTTAATTTTACGTAAAAATAAATTTCTTTCGTGAACTAAAAGAATCGCATTTATCGTGAGAACTTCATTTTCTAAAATATCTTATTATCTTTTTAAATAAATATAAAATGGTTTTGGTAAATATAGAGATGTTTTATTCGGTGTAAACCCAAATATATCATAAATTTTTGATAAATAATGTCACAACAATTAATGACGTAAAAACTATATAAGCATTATTCTTGGTAAATTGAAAATGAATAAGGCGAAAAAGGTAACGGGCCAATAAAGTGAAGGTTTTCTCTTAAAATAATTAAAGAATATATGATATTCCCGTATTCGGCAGTAACCCGAAACTAATTCAATGAAATAAAATTCTCATTTTTCGTCACATAAATTTATTTTCAAATTAAAATTTTCAGAATTCAAAAACTTGTTACAAAGTTTAATTGGGGCTCCAATGAAAATTCATCTATTACTTAACACGAAAGTAACAAATGAAACTGAAATAGGAAAGATATTTCTGGAACGTACAAGTATGTATATATATATATATATATTTCTTTTAATTTAAATGATTGACTGTTGTGACACCTTTTATAAAAGATACGACTGCAGAAACGAATTAATCTTGGAAGATGTTGATGTCAGTGTCATAAAAAAATTAATTCTCCTGTTTTGCTCGCAAGAAGTAATTAAGTAATTGATTTTTGATTATTACTAAATGCAAAATAATAAAAAATGCTTAAAGTCAAAAAACCAAGCTTACCTGGCGGTAAATTTTTATTATAATCCGTTTCTAATTCAAAGAGATCTATTCCGTGGGCACCTTCAGCTAAGCAAAGGACACTGCTGCAAATAGAAAAATTAATATGATCGAAGATAAAAGATTGTAAAAAAATAATAATTTTATATGCAATCATTTTTACTAATTTGAGTTAAAATTTAAAGATATTTACATCGACAGATCTATTGCAGTTCATCTATCACGTATTCACGAAGATTTTAATTGCTAATGAGTGTAAAAATATAAAAAATTTCACGGAGAAAACAAAAATATATACATTGTTATTGCCGTATTTTTGATATGACAGAAAGCAAAAAAATTATCTCATTTGAAGTGCGATTGAAATATAAGTGTTCTTGAACATTTATAACGTCATCAACATCTTACAAAGGTTAAATAATGGAACGGAGCAGAATGAATGGCATGGAAGTTAACGTTTTTTAAGAGTTTAAATATAAATAAAGAGATTATCAACTGATGCAAGTGGATAAAGTGAATTAAATTTAAATAAACTTTTGAAACTCTGATGGATATTAGAATGAATACTTCGGCGGGTAGATTATTGTTAGCATTCGTCCAAAAATATTGAAACTGCGGTACTCCCATTTCGAAAAGCAGCAAAGCGGGGGTGCCGAGGCCGTAATAATGCGTTAAAATTCGTTTGACATAGCGATTCGCGAAAAATCCATTTCAATCGGATTAATGAGAACAAATCTGAATGGTCTTCATTTCTGCGCTTCATCGCGATGCCCGGAAGGATGTTCGAAAAAGCTGCGTTTTTAGATTTTGGAAAGGTTTCGCTTCGGTCCTATTTGCCGCCCATGACCCAGTCGAAGGTTCGTGATTTGAGGGAAAATCCAAAGCGCATCCGGGGGCAACATTTTCCTCCGCTTCTTCTCTACCGCCCCGAGTCGTCCCGGCTAACATAAAAGTGAATGTATTATGCTAATTTATGCCAAGCGCGGGGGGCATAAGGAGGAACCTTTCCACATGCCCCGAATTCAGAAAAAGGAATAACACACCCGACGGACTTCCAACATTTTGCCCCCGTTTAATCAGATTCGCAACGACAGCCGGGAAAATCGGGTGAAATCCGAACTTTCCGCTTCGGAATCGAACATTTTGAAAATCAATCTTCCATACCAACGCGAGACTTGTACGGATACATTTTTACACATCACATCGCCGTTTCATGTTTTCCGTGAGTTCTGAGATCCGAGTTTTTGCAGCGTTCGCGATTTTCTCTTTATTTCGGTTCATTTTCTTCCACACGAGGAAAAAAAAATCCAATCTGAAAAAGGACAGAGTTTCATGAAAATAACAAGATAATTATGCAGCGCTTGAAACGGTGAAATCCCAACCTCAGCACTGTCCCAAATCCAAATCCCCATCACGCCCCCTTGGGCCGAACACGAATGCGAGGAGTTTTAGGGAGCCATAGAAAATTTTACTACCGAACGCATTAAAATCCAGTATCACCCGTCAAAATGAATGATTCCGAAGGAAAAGCATGCAGCGGCGATATTGCCAGGCTGGTTAACTGAACCATACCCAGAACTGTTGTTCTTCTGACACTTTCTGAGTCGGGTGAGCAGCGTGGGTAGTCGAAAACGTGGCAGAGTAGTTGGCTGAAGATTGTAAATACATTTAGATTAATTAAGAATTTTGAGGAAACCTAAGCAATTTAATTAGTAGAATTATAGAAGACAGGGCAAGTTTTCTTAATGAAGACAGAGACTAATTGACCTGGTTTGCATTTGTTTGCCGGTCTAATTAGATCATTGTCTTATAATCTGCTAATTTAAGTGTGTCTGAAATTGGGTATGTGAATTTGCATGCAAAATCAAACATTTGAGGAAATTGACGCTTTAACGGTGCTCTCTCAAACCGGGAAAAACGCAAAACTGTGTAAGTAATATATCTTTTTCATTTATCAAATGAAATTCCTTCATTCGAGTACCGTCCAGCCAAAAAAGAAAAAACCTTGAGGGACTGGATGTAAATAAAACCTTTGGATTTTCCATCAACTCCCGTTCACGTGCAAAGGAAAACATTCGCAACCTGCTCGGGAAAATCAATCGGACAATGTTGGCTTCTCTAGATGGCAACCTCTATTTACGTTTGGGTTAATCTCTTTGGATTAATGTTTAATTGCTCTAATACTTTGATTGTCTCCAGCTGAAATGAACTAATTACAAGCATATGCCTTCGCCTATCAACGTGGATTAAGGTTCGGCGGATTATTTTCCCTGTCGCAGATGGGAAGGATAACAAATTAAACAGCATTAACGCCGGGTCCCTGGGATTTCTCATTCTGCGATCTACTGGTTAACGGAAAAAAGCACCCTTAATCCATATTCAAATGAGCTTCCTTCCTTTTCTTTTCCTCTGAAACGTTCGTTCTAAAAAGGTAACACCAAAGTTCTCCTTCAATTTTAATCACCTTCGTTTTAATGGGAGATCAACGGTTTCGATCAACATGAAAGCATAGGTGAGCATAATTAGTGAACTGCCTTAAGATGAAACGATAAAAATCTTCAAATACCTGGAATGACGTACAAAAGAGATTGTAACTAATTTTCGATCTAAATATTAATTTACATCGAAACGAATTCTTTCTTAAAATAACTGCTGATGTAACAATGTAAAAAGTGCATTCCGAATTTATCATGCCACCACAAACAGTTTTCATAACACTTATACACTACCGTGTTAAACATCCGTAACGAATATTATTCATCTAATATTCACCCTGTTGCACACATGAAATTTTAAATATTCAAACATGATATACTCAATGCATCTTTGACTGCGGATGTAACCATGTCATCGGACATGACTCCGCGTCCGGCGTCCGTTTATATATTTAGTAGCGCAGATGGCTGTAGCTTTCGTGCAATTCGATTTAACGTCCCATTTTTTGCACATAATCTGAGAAAAAGACTGAAATTCATCAAAATCTGATCCGATAAAACAGGATTTTCGGTGCTTCCGGAGAATGCACACGGAAGTGAGGGATTAAAGGCGACGAAAAGCAAAAAGGAAACCCGCGGAAGGCTCAAAATCCCGAGCCGAAAAAATGCAAATTTTCATCTTGGGAAGCCTTTTATGGATACGCCAAAAAAAAAAATGTCATTCTCACTGTAGTTACTGGTTCCTCAGGTCTCCCCGGATGTTGAACCCCGTTCAAGGGTTGAAGCTCCATAAAATATGCGCCGCGGACCTTACTGCCCGAATCTCGTTCCACAAAAAGGAAACTCTCCGTTCAGCTCGGAGAATTAAATATAATGCCTCGTGGTGTAGAATAGACCGTTATGAGGTACGGAGGTACGGGAGTGAGTGAAGCAGGTAGCAGAAAAATACAGCGGGAAGCAGTAAAGTAGAAAAAACGGGATGCGATTTGTCAAAAGTGAAATTTTTTGCTTTTCAGAAAATCCCTTCACTTATGGACACCACCCGAAATACAAACTTCTGCAAAGAGATCGCATTTCTGGTTGGGTCTTCATACGTTTAGAAATAATGCAGGAGAGGCAGAAGGGAGGAAACAATCAGTATGTATTTCCTTCGGTCCACGGCAATTTGAAATATGAAATAGATCATTCCAGTTATATTTTTGACTATAATTCAAAATTCGGAAAATCGCTTTGGGCAGAATCGCGTATGGTTAGGTATGGTCGTCCGATTTGACGGCCCCCTGATGCTAACATCCATTTCCGAATTTTCCTAATTCCAAGACTAAAATTTTCTCGCATTAGGAGTGGTTTCCATTAATTGTTTTGCACAAAGAGCACCTAATCTGAGGGCATAAGTTATACAATGCGACGCGAAAATCAACCTTCGTAACGGCAGCGAACGATACTGTCGAGAATTTTGAATTTTTATGCAAATGAAAAAGTGTTAAACAGTTTTAATAATCGATGAAACATCCTTTGCGTTAAATTTTTTCTTGGATATTCAATCGGGAGGCCTTCCGTTTTAATAAAACCGAAACTTGACTTGGTGCTAACTCCAAAATATCGGTGCAAGCACTGTGCTGCAGGGGACAGTTGAGACGTCGCTCAAATGGCACGAAATTTTCCTCTCGCCGAAAAGAGAGTCGGAAAAAAAAAATAATTTTCGAGAATTATACGTCAAAGCACGGATATCAGTGCGGACCATGCGAAATCTGCACCCCCGACTGATTCATGATGTACATGACGAATTTGGAATGATGCACGAATTCTCGGGAAATTAAGGTTTACATGCGCTGTAGGAACCATCAGTTTCGGAATTTCCCCTACGGGACTCTTGTTCCTTCAAGTTGCTTGAGTTTTTATTTCATTCAGGCAGCACGGAACTTCCGCACAGAGTGCTGACACACAAGCAAAGAGAAAATAAAAAAAAAAAAAAACACAGATTCAAGAACATCTGCAACAGCATCCAAATAATTTTTTCAGGACTTGTTCTACCAAAGTGAATTAAGATAGCGAATGGTTCCCTTGCGCTAAAAGTAAGGCAGAGAAACTTAAAACCAAAGCCCTGAAAGCAGTGAGGTAAAATGTCGAAACTATTTCTCTCCTTCTTACATGGCGAAGTGTCTCCTTTTTTTTGAAAGTTTCCAACGGCAAAACCTTTGGAAAAGGATAATCGGCCAAAATGTTTTATACATGAAGCAATCTTTGGGTTCAAGTTTTACAATTTATATCGCTGAAATTGAGCAGAAACAATGATTATGTAAGAGTTTTTTGACATATACGTGTATATATTCGGACGTGTTTGCAAGTAATTTACGGTCAGTTATCCATTTCAGTTACTTCATCCGTTCGTTTTCATTAATGGAGGATCTTTTTGAATCCGTGTCCCAAAAAATAGTTCACAACTCCCCACAGAGGAGCCTTCACATATTACCTATATAAACTGACCATTTCGTTTCACGTTGTCTCCTTTGTAATGTCACAAATATAATTTTAACTTTACCTTAGTCAAACATTAATCAAAACTGTTATAAGTGTGGCATTAGCATGGATATTAAAATTTTATGCCTCGCTGACATAACGAATTCACTAATTTAAGGCTCGAGGTTATGAATATAACTTAAAACCTTTCATCCTTTTAAGGCTGCTAACGTCCGGTTATATAAATTGCACAAATTAACCGCATATGATCTAATCTTTATTCCACGCGTTGAAAATCAAATTTAGAAAATATCTCCCTCAAAATAGACCGAATTTAATCAATTAATTATTTAATATTAAAAGTAAGCAATAATTTTGTTACATTTCGTTGCTGATCACATAAACAAAAGTGATATTTAAATTTAATTTCGTTATAGATTGAAATTTTGTATATTAAGCCTTTCATTGCCGAAAATTAATTACGCCCTCGGATAAAGGCTTTACGTAAATCTTATCAAAGACTTTGAGAAATATATAATATTAAATAGTTATAAACCCAAAAAAAAAAATGTTTAATATGAAGTTTTGAAAAAAGCAAAATTTCTTGCATGTTCCTTTAATTTTGATACTTTATACGGTCCAAAAAATAAGATTTTTCACGAGAATATTTGAACATCATTCACTCATGGGTCCAACGTTCATTCTGAATTTTTTAAATACAGTCTTTCGCAATATTATACTTTAAATTTGAATTAGTTATAGATGCTAAATCGCCGAGATGTTTTTAAATCTCTCCTGCTTCCTTTTTTTTAGCCTGCATAACTGAGAATATCCGGGAAGAATAGTGTTTCAGAGGACATTATCTAATAAACGTTGGAGTTCCCAGTGGACAGACAATTAACTCCCTCAGTGTAAAGTCAGAAGTTTATGTAAATTATATTTCCAAGTCAGCCTTTTCAATTTGACGGTAAAAGGCTCTGCGAAGTGTTCCTTTCGGAGAGCGCAGTAATAAATGGTCATATTCGGGGATCATATTCCCTTTTGAACTCACTTTCGATGCCGGCAAAATATAAAAACTTTGATCTTCGTGGCGAAATGCTAATATGAAAGGCAAAATACGGTGTTGAATGATTAATTCCGTCCCCGGTCTGTGAAGTAAGGGAAATTAATTTGCGCTTCCTTTTCGGTATGGACTTCCGGCCTTTATATGTTTGGTCAGTGGTGGAAACGGAAACGAACCCTTCCACTTTTCGCGGGAGGAAGAAAATTACGTTTTTAGCGCACGTGACACGGTGAAAATTGAATTCGGAAAACCTGAAGCCGCGAAAAATAAAGCTCCTTCCTCCCCTGGCTTCGCTTAACCCAAACTTTTCAGCAAGAGAGAAAAAAAGTTTTTCAAAGCTCCTTTGTTCACTCGCTTTCATGTCACAGATGAAAAATTTGGAATTTTTTCTTTCGCTT
Organism: Ricinus marginatus; assembly: GCA_028565995.1. Classification (NCBI taxonomy): domain Eukaryota; kingdom Metazoa; phylum Arthropoda; class Insecta; order Psocodea; family Ricinidae; genus Ricinus; species Ricinus marginatus. Next base: position 113,455 of record JAOWBB010007069.1, read on the forward strand.
TGTTTTTGCGAAACAACGCGGGTGACAGAAAGCTCCCCGCGAATTATTCGCAAGCGAAAAATTCCATATTCAAATCAAAATTCTTTCTCGAAAATTGTTTGATGGATCATTAAACGTGGCACCGCGATCACATTGCATTTATGGTGCGCGGCGCACTTAAGAAGGACGGCGATAATGAGATCCGAAATGTAAAACGGAAAAACTTCTCTCGCATGAAAATTGTTTTCAGTTACGGACGGTGGAAAATTCGCCGGAAAAATCCACGGCTTTTCACTTCCATCGGTCGGGCAAACGCGGACGAAGTAAAACAAGGTTTGAGCCTTCGCTTCCGTTTCGCGCAATTAATTACTCGCCGGGCTGGACAATTTCAGGCGATCCTGGAAGGCGTTCCAGCCTCACGCGTTTTCCGGCGTCTTCATGCGTACGACACCGGGGGTTGCGAACAACAGGATCCGAGCACAAAGCTCCGCCGGGGGCAGCAAACTCTCAGGATTACCCTCAAAAGCGAGGCCGGAGTCTTTGCGGCACTCCCGGTCGTTTCTCGGTTTCGCACCCCGTGCAGGTCTTTTCACTCCCGGCAACCCTTCTCCCGCAAACTCGGTAAGCTCCTCCGGATTAATTTGTCGCGAAGGCTCGAGCGGACGCCGCGCCCGTGATTTATTCATTTACCCGTTAACGCTTGGTCACTCCGAACGATTAAGCACGGTGGAGCGCAGCTCGAGACGTGCGGAATCCACTTTTAAAGGCGTTCGAGGGAGAAATGGGGTGCAAAGCAAGTGTCCGACGCTTCGGTGCGGGTTTTGGAATTTGTTTGCAAGCGCCAAAAGGGCGGAACGGGACGGGGTTCCGGCAAAACCCCAAATCCCGTCCCGGATCTTACCTTATAATAATGCAAAATATGACTCGCGAAGCCATGCGAAACGCGAACCGGTTCATCGTGCGTGATTCCCGCGGCCTCCTCCGCGAAGGGGCCTCATTTGTGGGCCTTCCGCGGCTCCGGTATCGAATACCGACGCGAACCGTCCGCAGCTCCACCCGATTCACCTCGACGCCGCATTCTGGGGCTTTATCGAGTTTCCTTCCCTTGCATTGCCGCGACCTCCTGGATGCACGCTCCCACTGCCCCACGCTCGCCTCCCTCTGCGGTCTCGCGGCGATGCAGAGTTTTCCCGTCTTTGCACCTCCCCGCCTGGTTGCATTAATTTTCCATTTTCTTCAAACGTCCGAACCAATTAATTATCTGAGTTTCCGTTAAATTTTTTTCTTTCCCGCCGAAAGGAACAGGGCCCGGACGGATGATGCCCGCAAATCCTGCCTTCCCTCGGGCGAGGAGATGCCCTCGCCTTTTTCCCCGCAGTGTTTTAGATTAATGGACGGGTTAATGCCGCAATGGCTCTTTATAATTTCAACTAATTGAAGCTCGGAAAGGGCAAAATAGTTGCCTTTGCATACGAAATAAATATTAATGTCACCGGAATGATCCCGGAGTTCGCAGACTTCTTCTGCATTGTGCCGGAAATTTGAGTTTAGCCAAATTTTAGGGCCATATTTCAGGTTTTTTTTTAGGTTTTTTCCTCCATCCGTCAGAAGTTTACTTTAATCACCCGCTGCTTCGTTTTCTTCTTTTCTTTCCGACAGCGTCCAAGTAATTTACGAGCCGAGTCCCAAATATCTTTTTCCTTTGATTATTTTCGGGTGAGTCGATTCCGAAATGCAGGCGAAATGACCATTGAAAATACAGGTTTTTATTTCTTTTTTATCATAATCGGTTCGAATTGCCAGCTTTTTCTATTCATTTTATGGATTCTTTTATGCCTCACTCGTGAGGCTGCATTTAGGAAACTGGCTTCCATTCGCATTTTTCGGTTTTGGTTTTGTTTTTCCGGTGACTGCCGCGTCGAAGAACGTTCGGGCGAGATTCCGTGCGGGATTCACCTCCGAGCGCCTGCAGCGGCTGCGCCCCCGTACAAGTCAAATCCAGTTAGTCGGGCGGGAGAAAGGCGAAGTAAGCTCCGGAACGAAGCGGAAAATCACTTTCAAATACGGAAAAAAAATGGGATTCCTTAGGTGGATTTAGCTGTGCTCCGAATATTCCAGCTGCGGCAAGCTGTCGGTCACCTGTTGAAAATCTCTGCGAACTGACCTATATTGGAAGCAAGGAAAAATTGAATCCTTCTGTAATTGCACCATTTTGGCCCAAGTCACGGCAAGGTTAGCTCCGTTCGTTATCGTCTCAGTCATCGACTTGAGCTGCTTTACCCAGGCGAGTGGCACACATTAATTCCATGCTGCGATCAGGGGTAGTAAATGCCGCTTTGATTAGATTGCGAAGGGGGAGGGAAAAGGAACAAAGCGTGTTGCTTTGCAATTAAGGGAGGAATATAAAACGAGATGTCCGAAAGGAGGTGCGTAGTAGATCGATTTGTGTAGTACACCCTGGATACGGTGCCAGGGATAAAAAAAAATAAATGTGAAAAACCTGTAAAAAGTAAAGGGTTTGACGTACCCGTTGTCATAAATATTTTTTTTCATTTATTCCTCGCCACGATTTTAGTCTTTACACTTAAAAAAAACATCTTGACATATTCAGCGAGGTTAATGATTCCACGTTGTAATGCATACCTAAAATATATGCATGACTTCCCTGAGGCATACGAGACTTAAAGCTTAAATGTCCGACGCCGTTCGTTGTCTTGTATTTGGAAGGCTTTGTATCCGAGAAGTTTTGTTCACGTTAAAAGATCCGATTGGAAACGGATCGTTTGCTTTGTTTAAATTTTGATTTTGAGAATCCCAGATGAACTTTAGAAAAAATTCGCTGCAGAAGTTTGCTACTTGGATACGCAAGAAAGCAAAGCATTCCAAACTCGACATGTATCGCGTAGTGATTAATTACGGCAATTTTGTTCGCGGAACTTTTCTCATAATGCATCCAACGGGGAAACGAGTTTTTGTTGTACAGATTGAACCTGCTATCGTTTACGATCGTCAACTCAAATGTAACAGACGAAAAGTCTTTGTCATCCCGGACCCGCAGATATCGCTTCGCGATTTGTCCAAAGAACTTTTCGACGATATTCAAGAACCGAAGACGGAATAAATTTTTTTCTTCCTTTCCGGTAATATCCAGAGAGGAAAACGAAAATCTACAAGAAGGAGATTCAAGATTAAAAAATCTTTTTCGGCATTTAAAGAAAAGAAAAAGAGAAGAAAAACAATTTCCTACGATAAGTTGTTTCATTTGGAATTCATCCACGGAGAAATGTCTTTGGCTCTCTCGCGGAATCAATCCCGGGGTGTTTGCCAACCCGAACGGTGCCGCCGTTCCCTGCCGAAGTTCATGTCGCTCGTTCGTGTCGAAATTTTCGGTGCACGCCGTCCCCGTGCCCAAAACACCACAGCAATGGGGCGTTCCACGCAATTCTCAGCGAAAATGCTTTATTGATTAAATATCTCCGCTGCATAAATAGCGAACTTGAAAAATACATTTGGAAAAGGATGAATTCGGGAAGGACCGATAATGATTGATGGGGATGAAAAAGGCTCTAAATAATCCTCTTCCTCTGGATCATCACTTACATTTTCGTCGTTAAAAAGCATTTCAACTTTGTATATATTTATGTACGTTGTGATGCAATACAAACCGTAATGTGCGATGGTAATTGATGTGACAACAGAGACGGCGTATGAAACGGTCTTCATCACCACATTTTGAAGCAACTTACGCAAAAGGTTGTGTACTTTACATTATGGCAAAATTAAATTTTTTTTTCCCGTTAATTGTAAAATCATTTTAAATGTAGGAAAATTCATAGAAATCAAACATTCACACTCATCTAGTAAAAATACTGAAAAGCAAACAGTTTTTTGTAATTTTTATATACACATTTGCATAGGTTAATACACCGTGATAAAAAAAAATTAGTTTCATTGATGAATTTTTTAAGGTGAATGTGATTGACGTTAGATACGGAAAAATTTATTACGTTCCACATTTCATTTTCTTTTTTCAATATCAAATTTTTACGCATATATAAGTAACAAGATTGGCACGAGGAAAATCCAAATTCTTCACATTTTCGGGAATTCCGAACGAATACATTTCTATTTCCAGTGACAGAGGCCGTTAATGAATTCTTTAAGTGGAGATTGGGCACCGAAACAGGGAACGCCAACTATCAAAATTTAGGTGTACAAGTTTAACTGACAAAGGACTCTTCCCAACAACAAATTTTGCGGATTTCCATTGGGTTTCCCTCGGCTCTTTCGGCACGGGCCGTTCGCCTTCGTCTTTCCGGCCGAAATCGAGTCGCTTTTCCACCGCGTGGGATTCCGTTCCACGAACGTGGGGAAACGGGAAAAATGTCATTTGGGCATTGCCAATGTAGAAGTTAAGTGGGAAAAGGAAAATATTTCCACAGCGGCGACTCGGAAAACTCGTGGCAATTGCATGGAAAATCCGGAACCCGCTTTAAGGGAAAAAAATTTCCTCGTTTTCTTTTTCTTTCCAGGCCTCCAGACCTTGCCCCGAAATGCATTTGACCTTTTCCTGCTGGAAAACCTTCCCCCCCTTCCCCCCCCACCCCTTCGCGAATATCGGAAATAAGTTCTGCAACGAAAATGAAAGTTAAAAATCCAAAAATAGAAACCTGATTTTAAGATTTTATTGAAAACGATTTCGCCCTTAAGATTTTCCGGCGATCATGTCTTCGACCGCAGCCTTTTTGCCCTTTCCGTATTCTCTCATCGGAAAATTCACATAAAACAGTGTGCATTTTCCTCGTTATATTGCACGGAGGAGGAATAATCCGGATGATATCGGAAATTGCGGGTAATCGGGAGGCGGCGGCGGGAGAATTGCCCTCTGCCGAAGCTTTTCCGACCCGCGGTGGGCAAACTACGAAGCACCCGATGACTTTTTCGCCATTGCTCGCCAGAGAACGACAGCATTCCGGAACGTTTTTAACGTCGTCGCCGAGCTCGAGGTACCCGCATTTCTGCGTGGCGACAATTCCGCGGCTTTTACCGCCGCTTAGGACGGCAAAAAGAAGTTGTTGGTCTCGAACGGGGGGCAGAATTCTTTCTTCCGGATCGGTGGCGGAAAAGCTTCCGCTTCGAAGTCGGCGTTCCGATGACGCGACCACCGCGATGTAATTTCGGAAGCGAAAAATAATCAAATTAGTCCCTCAAATGAATATTTATCGTCTTCCATCGCGAAATTCGAACCCGGAAGCGGAATGCCCCGCGGGTCGGGGCGGAACAGGAAGAGGCAACTGAAATCTTTCCTGGGCCCTGCCCACTTCCCGTCCGGTAAATACGTCCACGTTAATTTTGAAAATCCCTCGCCAGGTCTGAGCTTCTTTTAGTTTAAAATTCTCTTTCGCAAAACTTTCCCGCGCTTAAACGTTGGATTTGAGTTCAAGTGACTGCCGTCCATGACGCGTTTGCCGCTTTTTCTCTCCTTTCTCAAGTTTCGGGCCATCTGAATTTGGGCCTCGAAGAGAGCGAATGTGGAAATCCGCTCGCCGTTCCTTTCGTAAAACGCGTTGATTTAATTTCCCGCATTCGCAGCTTTGGGAAATTGCCTTTGCGCTCCGGAAGGAAAAGCATGCTGAGGGCAGGATCCGCCTTTTCTTATTCCGCTTCGAAAATCTGATGCTTGAAACGAGAAAAAGTAAAAAGAAAAATTTTTTTTTTTTTTTCCGTTTCGCAATTCCCGCATCATTCACAGGCAACTTGATTGTTTCTGAATTCCTCAATACCTTAAAGCATCACGTCGGCCGTTACCGCAACCTTCCGAGTCCGTGATCTGTGACTTTGCGACCGAACGCTGGAGATCTGAGCTTCGTTTCGGAACAGCGCCAATTGCCGGGGCATTCAATGCTTAATTTAATCTAATTAGTTTTTAGAGGTTTTTCCATTTAAAAAAGTTCAACTTTCCTCCCGGTTTTGATGAAGAAAATCTATTAAGGGAATCTTGAAATTTATTTCCCTTTCTGCTCGAATCGAATTTGCTTCCCCGAGTTTCCCGGCACGGGGAATTTCCCCCCCCCCTTTTTTATCTTTCGCCGGCGACGGGAAAGAATAGAACG
>JAOWBB010007070.1:0-13131 GCA_028565995.1 Ricinus marginatus
CCCCCCCCAAAAGGTCCTACATGAAAAATGAAAGTTCTTTGAACGTTCTATCGGCTCTGACAGGTTTTAAACTAAATTCAGTTTTAGAACAGTGAATAAGGAAAGAGGCGAGAGGAAAAGGGAAAAGCCGCCTGAGGAAACCTGATTTTTCCTTTTTCTTTCGTTTGCGCGGAAAAGGTTTCCTTTGCCTCAAAAGCTCCCGCGGAATTTATTTACAATGGTGGACCAGATAATTTCAATCCAACTGCGCGACAGAATTTCGCGGACGACGCGGAAGAAAAAAAAAAAAACTGGGCGACACTCCGAAAGGTTCACGTCAGCATTTTTCATGAACGTTGTGCACGATCCAAAAAAAAAAACGCCAAAAAACCGCGAATCTCTTTCAACTGAAACGAATATTTTTTTTCTTATCCCCTGACCGGAAAATGGGTTCAGGTTGATTTCTGCTGTGGAAAAGGGCAACGGAAATTTGAAGCGATTCATAAAAGCCTTTGCCCTTGTCACAAATGTTGACCGTTTCGAAGTGGGTTTTTCTCGCAGGGCCATTTCGGACATTTTACCGCACGCGCGTCAGGATGCGGCAAAGGAACCGGTGCCGGCAAAACCGAACGGGAAAAGCAGATCGCGTACCTTTCGACACTCTGTTGTGATCGCGAAAGGATCGTAAGTGAAAATCATGGCACCGATAAAATGTTTGGGGATAATTCATTTACAATGATTAATTTAATGGTCGCAGCAGCAAACACGCTACAAATTTTATAAGTGCCCGAAAACAATTTTCGATAAAGCAAAGATTTGCTGTAGCATCTATCACGGGAAGCCTTAATCGGGGTTTCTCTGTCTGCTCGGCTCGGGAGGTCTCTCTCCGATAAATCCAACACGTAACTTTGACCAATCTTTTGAAAATTAGGATTTTGAGACCAATTTTGGACATTGCAAAAATGCCGCGGGAGGTAGGTCGCTCCCTTCGAGAAATTTTAGCCCAAGCTGAGAGATGCAAAACGATGCGAAGGAGGCAGATCCGCGGTTAAGTTTTTCCTGTTTTCCAAAATTCAATTATTTTCCGGTTTTGCTTTCGAAAATGTGCGAGAGCGGCCTCGTCATTGCCGAGATCCGTGACAAAAGCCAGGTCCCGGCGTGGGAATGGTTTATGTACATCATCCGCAAAATATTCCGGATCATATTCCCAGACCAAATACCTCCGAGGCTGTGAAAAGTAAGAAATTATTGGAAAATGAGAAAGGGTGCAAATTTTCCATTCAGTACTCGCAGGAAAAGTACTCCGCAGGAAAGGGATGATTTAATAACGTTTCCATTAAGGGGAAACCTCAAATTTCCAAGCTATTGAGAGGGTACATACAATCCTCAAAAGACCGTATTATTTTGCCTCTTCCATCGATTTCCTCCGCCAATTTGATTTCCTCCGTCGAAGTTAAGGGTGAGCAAAGAAAAGGAAGGAATTCGGATAAATCTAAAGGCGGTAACTTTTGAATCGTGCCTGCCGTGGGAATTTTCCGACAAAGAAAAGTTTTTCGGTCTAATACACAATGCCAGACCACGACACCCCCCCCATGAACCACCCCAAACCAATTTCTGCCACCCCTATCGCTTTTACGTCACGAAATGGAAATCCCGATTGACATAATTTGAAAATCCCTTTGATCCCTTTGATTATTCAGACGAAACTATTATTTATTTGGTTTTTTCTGTTGCTCGAGATTCTTTGTTCCCTGCAATTCCCTATCCTACTTCTCTCCAACATCGCAGACATATTTTCGAAAATATGACAATCCGACTTCAATATCTAATGCAAACGCGGGCAATCGAAGAAAAGTTTTGTTCCGGATGTCATTCCGATGTATGTTCTTAAACGTTAACTTAACTTAAGTTTTATAAGAAGGTAAATAATATTTCTTCACCATTTGGGGTTTTTCCTCCTTTCCCGATCTTATTATTGGTCGGTGCTACGTTAAAAGAAAGAATTATATCAAACCGAATGTGGAAAAATATCGGAACGAAACATCTATAAAAATTTATGTACCTCACATTCATGTTGGGGTATTTTAAACGTCAGAATCGTGAATGGGAAACGTATAAAAGCAAGAGCCACGTCTTGGATAAAGCAACTCCCGGGAAACAATGCCCGGGTATAAGAGGCCGGAGTTTTTTTTGTATAGCTATAAAAATGAATTTCCTCTACTTACCGAACTGGAATTTGTCAAGCCTGCGCCTCAAAATGCTTTGCAAATGCAATGAAAATGAGCATATATATATATATCTGATTTTTCGCCAAACTGCATTGGGAACCGCACGAATGGCGGACAACAATTTATTAATTGTACGTGCAACATAAAAACTCCGGGTAAAATTCAAAAAATTGCTTCGGCGTACGTCGCGGGTCGGAACATTAAGAAACTGCTCCCTGTACAATTTGCCTTCCGAAGTTTCTTTCGGTGCTTTTGACGAACGAAACCATGAACTAAGTTTCGTTTGAACAAAATCGATATTCAAAAAAATTTTTTATTTTAGTTAACGCAAGGTATATTTCCCCATAATGATTTTTTTTTTTTTTTTTTTTTTTTTTTTACGACGACATCAACATTAAAAGCAAACATTGCCGAAATGCGTTGAGAAGATAGTAAAAATTCTGTAACTGCTGCATAAAAAGAACCGTGTAGTAAAAAATTAAGATGATTTCACATTCTGGAGATGTACAGAATTAAATGCAATATTCATGGATTACCGAACAAAAACTTGTGCAGACGGCTTCCCGGTTATACGGCTTCCAATGCAGATTGCCAATTTACAGCACGGTATGATTTATTTTGTATTCTAATTTTCCTTCAGGTTGCCATAAATTTTTTCCTACCAATCGCCAATATGCCAGTGCGGCATTTACTTATTTTTATACATTTCGTTTGGGTTTCCAAACAGCGACTATGTACGGCCCAGTGTACGGGTCTCATGCATGTATTCTACACCTTACGTTCATACTTATAGTCTCGACGAAGGTTCGCGCCCATCGTTGCTCTCACGCAGTGCTCCGCACCCATCAGGTTCAAAACCGATCGGTCATTCTCGTTTCGCGAACCTTTTTTTTTTTTTTTGCCTTAATTTTCCGGCCCCTCGCTTCACTAGCTGCGCCAACTACTACTTCCCAACATTTGGTCAGCAATTGGATTTTCCTGCATCAGCACTTTCAATTTCGGTATTTGACCCGGCGAAAAATCTCCATGGCGGTGCTTTTCCCCCGCACAGCCTTTGACTCTTCATGCATTTTTCGCATCCCGTTTCGGCTCCCGCCTATCAGCGACGACCGTCCAAGAATTTTCCACCTCTGTCGCGGTGTTCCGTTCGTCGATTCCTTTCGATTGGTCAAGTTGGAAAACTACTTGTTGCACACGATGGAAATCTCGCGTGCTGCAGATTTTCCCCCTTCCCCCCCCCCCGGCCATTTTTCCTAACATGATGTGAATTAATTCAGAATATCCATATTAAGCTATTAAGCTTTTAAGATATTATCAAATCAGCGGGAAAATATTCCCGTATATCGGCGAAAAGCTCAGCCAATCCATCACGAAAAGCGAGAATTAGGAAGTTCTCCCCCCCCGTGGGATAGGAGGAATCATGGCAGTAAAACTGTGTACATTAGCGAATAATTTACTCTGAGATTTTGATACGATATATGTGATTTCATTGAAATGCTCGTGAGGCGAATATGGTTTTTTGAAATTTGCTCACGTATTAAGATTATTTTCCGGGACGCCCAGAATCGGAGAGGATTCGCCGCCGTTCCTTCTTGACGGCAAGGATTTGATTTCCGGTCGAGGCCGACACATTTCAGCCAGATCGCTTTCCTCCGTAAGCGTCGGCAAGATATTTTATTTTTTTATTTTTTTCGTGTACATTATTTCCCGGATGCTGTTACCACTTGCCGTTTATCACCACTGAACTTCCAAACGGAAACTCGTAATTCGTTCGTTAATTTTTACCCTGTGTATTTCTCTTGTGTCGCAGCAGCAATTCGGATAGATCTCGGCAGAGAAAAGAATCAAAGGTGCGAGAAAGCCGGCGGAAGCCTGATCGGAGTTCGGCGCAGGGGAGCGCCTTTTTTTTTTTTTTTCTTTTTATTGGGAAACCCCATTGTTAAGCCGTTTGAACGTGTCACGGTACAGGTCCTGGGAACGATCGAAGCTCTGGAGATGAAAATATTATGCGGGTTTAAAATTCCGTGTTCCAAATAACGGGCTTTCAACCTAATGATTCCGACAGAGGGCCGAAAACCTCGCATTTTGTGAAATAAATCGAATTATTTATATTAAAGCAACAAAAGCCCCGGATCCAAGGTTTTGTATTTCTTTACACGCTTTTACGAAAGCGGGGTCACTGTAAATGGCCCGACATAACCGGTCATTAGGTCATTGTGCAAAGCCGAGTTTTATAGTGGAACCCAATGTAGACATCATAAACGCGGTCAATAAATCTATGAATAGACGCGTTTGAAAATCTATAAACGAATTATTTCTCTTTATCTGCCTCGTTATTCCTCATTTTTTCTCAAAATGAAACCTCACAGAAAAAAAAAAGAAAAACCACCGAAGATTTTCCCGTTGACGCAATTAAAAAATATGTTTTATAATCCGACAATAAATCACATTTTTCAAATCTCGTTTTACAGACGATCGCAAAGCGTTTAAAGTGCTTGTCACTTTACAATTAGATCATTTTTAACTCGCTGAATTTTGGAAACTTTTTTCGCGGCGTCACCCGGAGCCTTTCCTGCGAACCCCCCCCCCCCACGCTTCTGCAGAGCCCTCAGCCGCATTTTCCGAAAAAAAAAAAATTAGCTTTTCCCCCGGAGGACATTTCCTCACAGCCCCCCCCCCCCCGGGTATCAGTTTTTCTTCGGCTTTTCCGTCCGGGCCGCAGTCCCGTTCGAATCGGAAAATTCCTCCGCTGGAAGCGAGAAGGAAAACCCGGCGTCAAATCCGGAAGTCGGGCGTCGTTAAAATTGCATCGGGCCGAGGGCCCACTTCCTCCGGGCGGATCGTCGAAGGGCCAAGGGCCGAGCCTCGCGCCGGAAAACCGCCGGAGCCGCACCGGTGAGGAAGGAAACAAGGTTAGCGGATCGATAGCGGGGCGTGCAGAGGCGCGACGTGCCTTCGCCGCTCTGCACTTTTTAACCTAAATCAAATCGGATGCGTTCCCGGGGCCTTTTCCTTCGCCGCTGAATTGCCGGCGCTCCCCGAGCGGAATCGCGGAAAAGCGGCGCCTGAACTTGGACGGAACACGAAACTTTTCCGCTGCGAAACGGGAAGCGTTCGGGTTTGCCGCGGAAAAGGATCAAAGGCGAACGATTTTTTTTTTTTTTATTTTTAAAATTTTGCGATCAATTTCAGTGCGAAAATCTGAGCACTCGCGGACTGCTTGGGAAAAAGCGATCGGCGCCGGCACCGTCGCCGCCTTCTCCTCTTCCAGTATCGGAATAAAATTTCATTCATTTCTCCGCGCGCAACCTTCGCCACCAAAATTATTTTAACAACAGCAATTTTCGATTTTTTGTAAAATTAGGTTCGTCTGACGATGCAAATCGGCACCGCAATGTCGCATCAGCAAGGCCGTCGGTGCAGCTCGGGGGTTGCGCTAAAAAAAATTTACATTTTTTTTACCGTCCGTTTGATCTGTTGGAAAAAAGGAAAATGAATAAAAACCTTTTTCTCAATTGCTCCTTGCCCGTAAATCACACCTGGGAAAGAGAATTTGAAACATTTAACATCAGGAGCGGCAAAAAAAAAAAAAAAAGAAAAAAAGAAAAGGAAATCTCTGGATTATGAAAAATGGAAAAATGCACCTACTTGTATCATAATTTATTGTTTCATATGCTTTTCGCGGAGATGCTTTCCAGGTTTGCAGTAATAAGAAAAGCGATCCTCGAGGACTTTTTCTGTTTTTCCGAAATTGAAAGAGAAGAGGGGAAAAAAAAAAGTTTTGAAATTTTCCCTTGCTTTTTTAACGTATTTTTCAGTTCTTTAAAATATTTCCCTATCCTTCAACCCCCTCCCCCCCTGATTGAAGCGAAAAAATCCACCGTCATACATCACTTTTGGCAAACGGAAAATTTTTATATTTTTGAAGAAAATCTTTGACGTTTTTCAAGTGGCAAGCGCCATTTAAGATTTGATTTTTTTCTTTTTTTTTTTTTTTGTAAATTGCTGTCGTGTAATTTATAGCAAAATATATGCGGTTAGCGCGACATCAATCACGGCGTAATCTCGGTTAAAGCATCACTTTTGTTTTGCCTCGTCGGTTGCGTTGAAACCGAATCCGCATGTATAAGAATATTTTTTTCATCCCCATTTATCAGGCGGCGAAAGGGTAATCGCATGCCCGCGCCTTACTTAATGTTTAAATAATTATGCCACTTTTTCTTTTTTTCTTACCCGGGAAGAAATCCGCGTGGATTACACATTTGCCGAATGTCGGTGCATAACTTCTGATATTTTTCTTTCGACATTTAAAAAGAGAGAAAAAAAAAAAAAATACTCATCTACCTTTAAGTATCCCAAACATTGGAACAAATCAGTGTTCATTTCCCGCTCACTTCGATAATGTCGGTCTTCCTACGAAAATGTGCAGTAACGCAAAAGAAACGGAATTCGCGTCACATCACCTTATTTTTCAGTGCATTTTAATTGTAAAATGGTAACAAACATCGCATCTCCTTATGCACGACCAAAATGTATTCGGTTTTCGACGTAAATGAACAGGCGAAAACGGTTAAGTTATCGCTGACGCGGCAAACCTTCGGTTTTTTCTTCCGCACGAGAATGTGGAATAAGATTTTTGATTTCGCGGCAATGAAATACAGTTTACGGGGCGGGTTTTGCGTAGCTGGATTTAAGCAGTGTCAGGTAGGAGAGATCCACGCTCCGCGGCTCCTTTCAGTCGAAATCCCGGCACTTTTTCGTCTATTTCGATCTCGGGTTCGTTCCCTGCTGAAACTCTGGTTGCCGTCGACCACCCTGCCGTCGGGCCGTCAAATGGTGGCGGAAGTTTTGCCGAAGAAAAAAACGCTCGAAACGGCGAGTTTCACCTTTATATTTTCTTCCGTTGTCCCGGTGCTTATCACCCAGTGCCCGGACCCGTTCGGCTTCCATTTATTTCGTCTTCCAAAATCTTTTTTGCTCCCTCCCGCACTCGGCATTGCCGCGGACGACTGGGGTTTCGGGGGGTACGGAAGCCGAATCGAGGAATATCAGCCATGCCCTGAGCGTGAACATCTCTCAAACAAACCGAAATGAAATTATGCGCTGAAAAAGGCGAATAAAGTTTAAAAGCCGGTTCAGTGTTTCAGTTTTTTGCCGACGTCCTTTTAAGCACCGGAAAGTACGTAATTGCGGAGCACATAATGGCATTTTACAATAAATTATAAATGTTTAATAAAAAAAAAAAAACAATAATAATCGCGAAATTTTATCCTATAGATCCGTGTCGTAAATCAAGTTTCTAGTCTTCTTGCTGTCAGCTTTTCCCGCGTTAACCGGTCTTTTTATTGCTTCTTTGAGAGAGCCATTCACGGGGAAAGAATTGAAACGATGAAAGAAACGGGTGGAGTCAATATCATTTAATTAAAAACGGCAAAACGTGCCAAGAAACATCTAAACACCGACGACGTTCGGAGGTCAGCAGTTTGCTGACGGGGCCCTAAATACACAAGCTGCTGCGGCGCATTTCCCCTCCGTCCCTCGTCCAATCCCGTGGATATTTCCGTTTTGAAAAGCTTTTTACTCTGAATCTTAACAAACTCGCGAACATTGTTAAGCGCAGAAAGCCTTCAAATTAATCAATTTGCTTGTTGGCAGTGAAAGAAGGCGAATTTTTTGTGTCATTAGAACTAAATCGAGCAAAAGGAGACAAATTGTATTATTTTAGACCATTCGGAAAGCTGAATTTTACAGATTGATCCGCTCTTTTCTCGCTCCAAGATAATCTCTGCCTGACTGGAAATTTTATTTTGAACATATTTTTATACTATTCGGGTGAAACTGAGATTCCATTCACGATTAAAACATTATCGGTTTAAGTTTTCCACGGTTTCCTTGCTCTTGGAAAATATATTTTTCCCGGTTTTTTCACTTTTGCATCCTATTTCAGTTGGCCTTTGTAAAATCCTTAGGTTTCCGTTTCATCACACGGTAACGTAATAGATATTCAACCCCAGCCGGAATCATTTAGAGTGAAATGCAAAGGTTTCAGAATAACCGAACGAAAATAAACTACGTGCACGAAATTTGATGGCACTGACATATTTCTAGGGGAATAATCAGATATTATTTAAAGAATCACACAAAGCTGTTTTAGAATTTGTACTCCGGGACCGACCGTACCGATGCATAACAGCGCTGTTTCCGTCCTTGTTAAGAACAGGTATAAAAACTGGTCTGAAGGTATGTTTTGTGAGCAATTTTATTTTCGATTAAAGCCGAAAACTTTCCGACAGCAAATCCGCCTTTTAATTTATGCCGCTGGAAGCTTTGCTTGTTTTGTCACGTCCCCGGGCCAGTCCTGAAAGGAGCCGCACTTTTAACAGGTACGGTCTGAAATGCTCTTCGACTCAGTCCATTCTGATGTTTCTCGCGATTGTCTGCAGCGTGCAGGTTTGTTTTGATCAATCAGACTGTTTGAATCGATTTCGCACGAATGAAAAGAAAAAATTCGAACAGTATTTTGAAAGGTCTGGCGCTAAGTTTGCCCGGTTGCTTTTCGTGGGACATTGGTCTCATTTTGATGAAATTTTTCATCCCTCACCGGAAGAATTTAAGGTTTCCAGCACGGGGGAAACCTTTTGGCTGTTGTGCGTGAAAGGCGCTCGTGATTTATCACTATCGCAGGGATCGCTTCAAATATTTTCTCCCCAAAAGCTTCCTTCTACAAGCTAGCAGCAATAGCAATCGATGTTCCTTCTTTTAAAATTTCTTGAACATGCATTTCGATTTTTAAAATGCCAGAAACGAAGTGTGTAAAGCGTGAACATTTTAAATAAACTTGTTTTCTTTCTAAGTGAATGAGTTTCCTTTTTTCACTTCCATATGTTTATTGTCAAGCGCATTTGAGGAAAATGATCTTTTTGAAATGTATTATCTTAAAACTTCGTTATGTGTCATACTAAAACCAATTTTGAAAAGATTAAAGAAACAATTAACGATATGGTGCATGTATTAGCGGAGCGAAAGTTGGAAGCAGAATTAGTTCCTGAGTCAATAAATACAATTATAATATTCACTACTATTTTCTGAAAATAAATTTAATCTGAAAAAAATATGAATCTTAATTACCGATATTATTAAAATTTATTAAATGAAGTAAAAAAGGAAAAAATAAAATTTTCCAGAACCGAAATCTTGATAAGTAAAAGGCTTTAATTGAATGTGAGTCAATTACTATTATAAAATCCCTATACTAAGATATTGACACCGTGGCTGACAATTTCCATCGCAATAAAAAGAACAACGCAACATGTCCTTCTCCTTCAATTATGCTGTCTGCAACTGCAGAAGTAAGCTGTGCCTTGATTCTGATTTCATATTTTTCTCCGGTCTGATGTAGCTGACAAACAAAAACTTGTATAAAAATAATAAATAATTAACAATTATAAAGTCGTAAAATTCATCAACGCGAAGTTAACAGGAAAAATCTACTGTTTTATTCAAGCATTTTTCAAAAAATTTAAAAAAAATCTTTTGATCCAAAAACATCTGAAATAAGATACAGCGGAAGTTGCGCGGATTATGATAAGTAACCACTATCAATTTATTGTTTCTGAAGAAGTTTTTACTTCTTTCTAATAATAATAATAATGACATTAATAACGATGACACTTCCTATCTGAGAGCTGATAGAGCTGGAGCTTTAGAAAATTTTTGGCTTGTTGCAAGCTTAAAAAATAAGGTAAGCATAATCAGACTTGCAATGAAAAAAATTTACAACATTCTTTTCCAAAGCCATCAGACTTATTTTGTTCGTTTCTCACTTCTTGATCAAATTTTCCAGGTACGGCTCTCATTTAAATCTTAGCCCGCTTTTTTATGTGTGGAAGAAGGTTTAGGATAAAATTTTTCAACCCATTCTTTCGAGCTCGTCGCTGTCATTGCCACTGCTGAAATCTCTTTCCCCGTCTGTGCTTCCTGCATCCTAATCACCCGCATTGTTTTCATGTCTGCCAAAGTTATAAGTGACACCCTGTAAGCTATTTCAAAATGGAGACGCCTCATTTCACTTTCATGCGAACATTTGCTGGATACAGAAATTTTTGCCCTTTTTTTTGTTATTTCGGCAAAATCGTTTTTGATTTTATTTTTAGTAACACAATTTCAGCAAGGTTTAGACCTACCATACCTTGACCGGTATCACTTTTTAATTTTTTCGAGTCCCGAGAGGGATTTTTTGCCGAAGCTTTGACTTTTTTTTTTCCCCCGGAGTCCTTCCTTGATGTATTTTGCATAATCTTTAATAATTCGAAACTTTATTCCGCGTTCGAACTTTTTTTCTTTTTTTTTTTTTTTTTTTTTCTGTTCTTGTTGTTATTTCGTTACATCTAATTTCAGTGCTTTTCTCTCTCCGTAAAGCTTGTGCATTAAATACTCAGTTTCCTTACTTAAAAATCCGATAAAAGAAAAAAATCTAACAAGAGAAGTCCGTGCACTAATTACATCGCAATAAAAATTCACTCGATATTTTACGCTTTTCCTAAATTAAGTTTTGCCTTGCTCAGGATGGACAATTTGCACTCATTTATCCACTCAAACGAATGTAAAGTAGCGATGTTGATGATAATGATGATAATAATAGGAAGAAGAGTAAAAATTAAATGATAAATAATCTTAATTATTTCGGATACCATATTTTATTACATCACTGTAAATGATATCGTGTTATAAGTTTTCAGTATTGCTTTTACTCCTGTCTACTTCCACTTCGATCAAATAGCAAAGAAATTTCTTCCTTCAAGTGTTTCACCGTGGATATCTCTGCAGTATTTTCTCTTTCTGCCTTCTTCTTCTTCTTGTACGATCATTCAACTCCAATATATTTTATGAAATAATTTCGGTTTTAGTAAGATCGTAATATTCGTAAGGACCTATCTGAGATAGTCTTGTGAGAATGTGTGAAAGAAAGTGTTATTTTTCAAAATTAACAATCAAATTAATGAAAATAATCCGTTTCAGGACAAATTACTTTAACGATATTTTAGAATTTTTTTTTTTTGCATAGTTATACAATCTTATGTTCTTAAGATTTTATAAATCCTTATATTAATAAGGATAATTGATTTAGTCTTTCAGATTTCCACTGGCCAAAGTTTTATTAATTAGTTTCCAAAATTTGTTTTTTGTATTAATTTAACTGAATTTTTAATTAATTTCCTAATTTTAGCTTTTGAGATTGACAAAAGTCTAACATCAAATCGTGTGCAATTCTTTCAACTGTTCCTCGCCATTACAACTCGATAAATAATAAATTATTTATTTTTATTTTTTTTTTTTTTTTTTACACATCTTTTATATGGCACATCACAGTTATCCATTATAAGATTATGTATTTTTAGGATATGTTTATATTTTGACTTGGAGCAATTATTATTTAAAAAATGAGAGCGATTTCAAATTGTAATTCTTAGATTAAACCCAGTTCTTATTTTAAAAAATTACCACACGCTTTTTTCTATATTTCATAAAAGAAGATGTCATAAACATGGATTTTTTTTATCTGAAGGGAAAGAAGCTTTCTGAGACGTTGTAAATGCGGAAGACTTTGATTTAAAAAAAAAAAATCCAAAATCTGAATGTTTTACGGGTAAAATGTTGTTTTGCAAAAATATTTATATTGACGCAAGAAAAATTTGAAATCTCATTTAGGAAGACGAAAATGATATGTGGGAAAGCAAGAGCCTGAAGATGATACAGCTACAGAAAGACCAAGATTTCTTCCCGACAGCGATCTTTAAGGCCTCAGATGTTTAAGCTTTATTTCTCTGCAACTTTGTACAGTTACTTTTAATTAACAACAACCAATGCACCTGATACTGCGAGCATGCTCAGTGATTGATCTGAGAGGCGTTTCACGACCTGAGGCCCGAAGAAGTCGAAATTACGGTTTGGACGTCTGCAACAAGATTTATCGCGGTGTTTCCCGGCGTCTGGGAAAATCTAACAATGCACAAAGACGCAGTTCGAAGTGGAGAGGAAAAATATTTTATTATGAGTTTCAAATAAGCAGTGACATATAAAAAAAAAAAAAAAAATTACAGAGCTCCCGGGGAAAAGAAAAACCGACACCAATAACTTTGTAATGCATAAACGTTATTCATAACGTATATTCGTAACATTTCCCCGCACTTAACTGTTACCCACTTTTAACTTTTGTTGACAGAAGCATTGTCTTTGTGAAATTTGCATAACGCCGAATAAAACCCATAGAATCGTTTGGTGTTTTGAAACCGGAGAATGTTTTTAAAAAAAAAAAAAAAAAAAAAAAGGAACTGATATTTACTGCGAGCCCGAAATTCAAAAAAACAAATTATCAAAAACCCGAAATCCATTAAGCGCCAAGGAGGCGAATCATCGACTTTTCCTGTCGGAGCACCAGAAGCTACAATTACGAGATTATAGAAAAGGATCATGTGGAACAAAAGGATTTAAATGAATTCAAACTAATCTTCTTCCGTTTTTGCTGCGAAATTTATTTGAGAATTTTCCCCGACGCAGCCTCCAGAAGGAAGCTTTGAAAGGATGCCAAGAATGCAGGGCCGAAAACGTGGAAAATTTTAGACTTATCCGATATCAACAGGAGAGAGTGCCCCAATTTCCGGCGGACGTTTCCGCTTCCCTCAAGGAAACCTGCGGACGCCATCGAACGCCTTTTAGCTTCGCCTCGAATGCGCCTCGTTCGCGCCGCTCCAAATTTTTGATTCCGTCCGGACTTGGGTTGCTGAAGCTTGCCCCCAATCCGATGACGCCGAAAAACGGAGTCCGACCCGAAGCCGCGAGGGCGAGCCCGACAGCGTGGGGGGGGGGGGGGGGGGGGGGGGGGGGGGGGGGGGGGGGGGGGGGGGGGGGGGGGGGGGGGGGGGGG
>JAOWBB010007071.1:0-13127 GCA_028565995.1 Ricinus marginatus
AAAGGGGAGGGGGGGTGGGAAAATTTATACTTAAAAATTTTCCCGCACGACCACGCCCATATCATTGACGTCATAGCTCCGGGCTTGCGCGCTTTTCCCGAATGCTTCATATTCGGTTTTTCTTCCCTTCGTTTGGAAAGAGAAATTTCGAAAAGGGGGAGGAAAAAAAAGGGAAAAAACTTTTCCAACTCGCAGTTTTCCGAGTTTTCCTTCTTGACTTTCAATTTTTGACCTTTTCCCTTCCCCTCCCCTTCCCCCTTAAAAGAAAACTAAACAATTTCAACTTCCGATTTTTTTTTTTTTTTCGGTTTCCACAGAATTTAGGCAATTTTCATTCAAGGTACACATTATAAGTCTCCGCTAGTTTCTTTGGGTCTTTTTTTTTTTTTTTTCTTCGAACCGCCATTTTCCTTTTCCGTCCCACCCGCGGCTGCAGCCGTTTGGCGCGAAAACGTTTCGGCCACCGGATCAAATTATTCCCGTTTTCATCCGCTTCCTCCACCGTCGTCTTGCCGGGGTGAAGCGCGATGCGCACGCCGGAACACCGCTCGCATGAATAATTCCCAATCATTTTCCCGGGGGCGTACGCGACGCAGCTCGCGCCGTCGAACGCCAGACAACGCTGAAGAGACCCAGGCTCACTACACCTCACGCCGAAATTTAGCCGGCGACGCAGGCGGACGCCGATCGGACCTTTCCATTTGGGATTAACGAAAAACTCGCAGTTTCTGATTGAGTTTTTGAAAAGAAACAAAAAAAAAAAAAATTAAGGCTCGATGTCGGGGGGGAAAAAAAAGGTTCACCTTTGATTTCCTTTTCTTTTCATTTTCAAGACGAAAATTAATAATCTTTGCATAGTCAAAATCATTTAAAATGCCAGACAAATTGAATTAATTTTCGCAAGAGGTGACGAAGCCTCCTCCCCCCCCCCCCAAAAATGATTTTCTTTAAATTGTATAATCTGAAAATGACATTCCCTAATCGGATTTTGCATTGTTAATGTATTCAAATCTTTCTTTTTATTAAACCGGCAATTTTGTTAAGCTTTTCCATCGGTGGCGAGCGAAATGTAAAACAAAAACAAATCCCGGCATCCTGTCCTTATGAATAAGTCAATAAACGCAGACGCGTACACAACGCTTGAATGCGAAGATGATGGACGACATGTGGATCAATCCCCGCGGTTCAATAATGGCGAGATGATTAAATAACAAAATCCTTCTGCTGCGCGGTAACAGCAATGACTTTTGCGTAAAAAAGCAAGAATTTGCTCCTCGCAATATCGCATCTAAACGCTGCTGCACAACCCACGACGTCGAGCCCGGGCGTCGCTTTCATCACGGTTATGATGCGGCGGAAATCCCCGTGGCGAAATCCGCGTGGCGCTCCCGAATAATTGCACCAAGCAACGAATGTATGAACAGATCACGTTCCGATGCACAAAATGCATTTAAACAAAATTCGGTGCAAAATAAATGAAATTAGTTTACGCTGAGATATTGAAGATTCGTCTTGAACGCTTTATATTTCTTGGAGAGCTTTTCCTCTTCCACAAAAGCCCTTTATTGTTAATCGTGTTCCTTTCGGTTTCCTTAAAATCGGATTGAAACTGTGCGGGATACTTGAATATTGAGGGAGATATTTCACTTGACTATTTAATTCAATATCCGTTACCTTTGAGACAAATTCTCGAGTGGCTTTCAAGCTGCAGCAAAATTAAAGGAGAGGAAGTATTTTCGACTTTTCATGCCATTTCCCGACGTTCAAACTCCTTGCGACGTCCAAGGAAAATTTTTAATGCAAAATCGGAAAATGACCGTACTCCTAAAACCAATATCTTTCACTTTCGACTTTATACCACTGATGCGCGATGTGCTTTCACCCATCTTTCATTCCATCTGCTATTGTTCCAAAAAACCTGATCGAGAAGAACGAAATAAGGAAGCAAAATATTCGAGTAGGATAGAATAATTCAGTGCATGGGATGCGTTTCGGAAGGTTACAGTGAAAAAGGTCAGAGTAAGAAAATCAAATTAAACGAATGGGGGACTGCCTTTTTGCGATGTTTCAAAAAGTATAATCGGATAACAGATTTACGTGAAAAATACATTAAGCGAACTTAACGACATAATTATGAAATCGGCATGATTTGATCCCAATTACAAAAACCCCAGATTAAGTCAAATATTTCCGAACATCGTGGAATAATCTAACACATATTATAATCATCGATGTAACGTGTATATATGATGAAATTTGGAATTTTAACACATTTGGCATAAGTAATTTGTTAATAAACATGGCTGCATATATTCCAAACCCAATCATTTTAACCGATCAAATAATTCTTGCGCATAACCCAAAGATTATGGATGAAGAACTTCATCGTCAAAAGTTATTACACCGTCCTAATGATGACCATGCCAGTGGTCCACTGCTGGAAAATTCACTGCATTGCACGGTAACAGACTAACATTGCGAAGGATCATTTAAAATTTTTCTAATTTCTTCACCGATTTCAGAATGGAATATTAGGGAGGATTAAGTGCAGTGAGGTTAAGTAATATTAAATCTTCGCGAAAATGAGGAAATTTTTGGAATGAAAAGGCACACATCTAGCCCATCACGATGATGAGGTGTTCGCGATTTTTTGGAAAACTGATTAAGATAAATACCAATAAAAAAGTTCGGTCAACAAATACGAAACCAAGATTGCGAATAATTCCCGCAAACATATATATTAATAATAATGACTCGGAAAAAATTGCAAAACCAATGCTGGGTTAAGATGCACATTTTTTAACGTGCTGCGTGTTTCTTGTTTTTTCGATGATGCGCATTTTGTACAATTGTTGGCCAAAACCGGGCCCATATTTAAATTTCTTTCCGAATTGGAAATTCGCGAATCTGCAAACGGAATGGTCAAACGAATGCGATTCCTGTAAGCTGCACTTACTTTTTCATACGTAATTTTTTTAACAATTCTTTACGTATATAATTTTCATTTTCACTTTTCTCATGTTTAATATAATTACAAACTCGAAATTTCAGACCTTTTTTCAGTGTTGTGGCGCTTAAAACAATAATGGCCTTATTTAATGAAATTAAATATCACTTTGCGATTAGCATGTTTCTCTTATGGCTTTTTTTTGGGGGGATAGCCCATGGAGTTTTCATAATGGAAATTGCAAAATATGTATGGAAGAAAGATGTGTGTGTGTGTAATTTGGATTTTCACGGTGAAAAGTTAACTTCGTTCCGACATCGAAGTATTCACGGAAAATGCTGCATACCCCAAAAACTGGATTACCCCGCTGCGAGGGACAGGAGGGAGAAATAAAAATTGTTTCTGTCTTATCGAATTAATTCAATCTTAGAAGTAATTCCGAAATCTATTAAACTTTTGATGAAAGAATAAAAAAAAAAAAAAAAAAAGAAAACAGGAACGGGCTTGGATTGCGAGCCTTTTCTTATTTAAAAAAAAGAAAGAACTTAAAAGGTTATTATAATGTTATTTTAACCTTATCGCAAATCGTGCCACCGTCAAAAACCATGCTGCGTCCAAAATAAACTAATGCATCTAAAGTAAAAAAAGCAGCGACGACATTAAGAAGATTTATTGTCTTAAGCCGTTTTTTCGCACCCGCAAAGCAGCGAGGAAGTTAAATGAATTGTACGAATGCTTCGTGATGCCGAACTCGCACACATAGTGGGGTCTAGTTTTTTGAAATTCGCTGATGCGACAGTAAAAATTGGAGGCGATGGGGGGGAGAAAATGGAAAAAAAAAGAAGCATGTAAGAAGCTGCGGACGAAAAAACTATTATCAGACAGTGTACAGCAGCTTAATTTACTTCTGGAAAAAGCTCCGGGAGAACTTAAATAAAGCTGAGGAAGGAGAAAAAAGTCTCGCTCTCCTGCGAAAATTTTATTTCGCGAGACAACACCAAGAAATTTTGGAGAGGGAAACAGGGACAGAGAGAATAATTTCGAGTGATTCCGATGCCGCGGATGCCGGAAAAGCTGGACCCGGTTCTTTAATTGGGATGCTGCGACGATCTCAAATAAAGTGAATGAGGATGCCGAGATCGAGAGGGGAAACATCGGGGTGAAGGGATGGAAACGCCAAAGCGTAATGAATGCAATTTTACCTTAATATTAATTAAATACACCCGACCGCGGATTTAATTTTTATTAATATCGAAGCGGCATTTTCGAAAATCGATACATGATGCATTCATATCATAATTTACATCATCACCGATGTAAATGCGCGCAGAAGCAAAACGATTTTGAAAAGAAAGGAAGGAAATAAAAAAAAAAAGCAAAACAATTCATTCTAACTTTATTTTTCGCATAAAAAGATGACGTCGAATAAGGGTAGGGCAAGAAAAATGGTTTGAATTAGACAATGTTTGCATTACGAGTTCGATAAAGGTAATATTTTAGCTGGATCCGCAGTAAAAGTTTTATGGCTCGCTGTGGGAAATGTATAAAAAAAAAAAAAAAAATTCGAAAACCGACGACGAACAAGGAAGATCTTAAGAAAGATTTCGGATGTTCGTGAAAGGTTCAAAACAAAAATTTCAAATTACGAAACGATACAAATTTAAACGAAATTAAAAAGAAAGTTCAATTAAAATATACATATAAAATCGCATGCACATAACAGACTGAAACATTTCAAAGAAAAAAAATCCTCCGATGGCCGGAAATTTTCCCCGGGGATAGCGGAGAGGAAAATGTCGAAAAAAATTCAAAATACCTCAAAAAGCCCGTACCGCAGGATAAAGGGCGAAAGGGCCGTGGGTGCGAAGAGATTCAGAAATCACCCCCGTCGTAATAACGCAGAGCACCTACTAATCCCGGCTATCGTTTAGGGGGCGGATCTCGTGCCACGTACACACCGAGATAAATACAGAGAATCTTAATTAGGTAGATATCATAAAAGGAGTTAAATTCAGAGAAATGTCTGAAACTTGGGTTTCTGACAGGGCTTCAAAGATTCAATTAACTGCATCCCGTGAAATCCGACATGATCCAACCTAAAACTAACGAAACGTATCCCCATACATCAACTTCGGCTCCTTTTTCGACTGCCGGTTGCTGTAAACTGATGATTCCCTCATAAAACTAATGCCTCACACGGAATTTTCAAAAAATTCCCCCCCGAGTTTACGGTCCACTCCGCTTTGAAAGTTTAGATAACTGCCGCGACCGGTGCAAAAGAAACAAGCAGCAATGTAAGAGCGAATTGTACGTGGCAGGCAGGCAGGCGCGCGCACACGCACACGCACACACACACACACACACACACACACACACATACACACATTCCGGATATGTGTGGTCTCTCACGGAAAGAGACAGAATGAGAATCAATATACCGCTGACAAAACGGGCACGGCTTTCATATAAACCAATAAACCGCCAACCTCTCGATTATCACTCTCTCAAAAACTGGGTGAAAAGTCATCCTTTTAGGGGAACCTTTCCGGGATGAATACCATCGAGTCCCTCCGATAAAAAGGTATCATCAACGCGGTTATTTCTAATAATGAACCGCTCTCAAAAAGTTCTTAACCTTAATGAGAAGTAGTTTGGAAGCGAGTGCTTTAGAACCTATTTTCCACTTTTCTCCCAGGATCGCCGCACTTATTCTCGCCCTCCTTATCCTGCGGTCCTCACCTCCTTGGAACGTGCTTAAATTAAATCTGTTGCCGTTCAGTACGAAAAAAAAAAATAAATAAATAAATAAATAACACAGGAGTGGAAACACTTGAAGCGAGAACTCCGGGGTAGAAAAAAAAAATGGAGGGCAAACCGGAAAATATTTTCTCTTCCACTTGCACGCTTATCCGATATTTTTGAGTTTTCAGCAATACTTTTCCTTTCCTTTCCGCGAGACACAAGCGCTGCCATCAAAACTTGAGAAGAGGCAATTTGCGATGTGAAAAATATAAAATGGGCTAACAAAAGATTATTCATAATAGTCGAAACTCTCACAGTCATTCAAGCTCAAACGGGAAACTAATACCGAAAACCACATTTTGAACTGGAATATTTGAAATGTTATTATATTTAGAGAAATCGTATCTTGCAACTCCATTTGTCACTCCCGACGGAGGGTAAAAAAAAAAAAATAAAAAAAAATAAAAGGAAAAAGAGAAGCTGAAATATGCCTTTTAAGCGATTGCCCCCATATTCAAGT
Source organism: Ricinus marginatus (assembly GCA_028565995.1). Lineage (NCBI taxonomy): Eukaryota > Metazoa > Arthropoda > Insecta > Psocodea > Ricinidae > Ricinus > Ricinus marginatus. The sequence goes on from JAOWBB010007071.1 coordinate 6,210, forward strand.
ATGCCCGCACTTTCTGTCGTGGCTTGCCAAAAAGCGCAAAATAATTTTCCCATTCGGTTTGCAATTAATGCCGGGGTTTCGTTTCAGATCTTTAATGTAATTTAAAATGTTGAGCGACCTATAGAATATTATACAAGCTATTAATTCCATTTACCTTTAGCCCTGTCGGCATCGATTGTTATGAAAATTTAATGACAAACCCTTCAAGTCATCAGCAAAAGAAGAGGTTGGAGCTTAAGATTTTCCATGCGGAGGTTACCAAGTAAGACCGCGAAGGAAAGAAAAGAAAGGGCTCCTGGACGAGGGTTGGGGCACACATCCCGAAAACCGAAATTGCTGCCGGGGTTAATTACTCGGAAACGATCTCAAAATTTTGAAAAGAAGAATTCGAAAAAAAAACTTTTCTTTTTCTTTGTTTTTGAAAATATTTTTGGCAAGGAAGAATGCTTCCGAAAATATAGGGTGGAATAAATACTTGGAGGGGGTGGAGGGTGGGAAAAGCGGCAGAAATATAAAAATGACTATAAGTGTGTAAAAACCGGTCGAAAATCAGCAGAATTACGTCAAAAATGCTATAACTTCATTTTATATTTAATTTAAATACTGCAGGGGACATTAACCAGCGATGTGTTCGAAAAAAAATCTTTAGAAATAATAATAAAAAAAAAAAAGGATAAATCAACCTTTTTGTCATCCTCATATTCGAACTCTGAATCTGTTCGAATTCAGAAAATACTTAGAAGTAACGCGACATAAAAGAACTAATAAAAGAAACTAATTTTGAAATTACTAATGTCGAGATAATGACCATTTTGTGCAAACGATAAATTTTGAAAATAACTTTAAAATGTTGTTTAAGTAATACTCAGGGGGAAAACAAAAAGGAGGAAATTTTACAACAGTTCTTCAAGGAGGAAAAAACATGCAAATAACAAAATGCATGGGCGCGTAATATTCAAACATCTCACTTCCACATCCCGTCTGGAAATGCAAGTTTTAAAATATTTGGAACAAAAGGAAGACAAAATTTTTCTGTCATTTTTACAAGCGACGTTACATAAATGTAAATATTACATTCCATGATTTTCTTTCATTGTCATTGCCCACGTTGCACTGCCATATATATTTCCTTAGGGGATGGAAACGGGAACGGGGGATGGAAAAGGGTTGGTCGGGTTTTGAACTCTCTCGCGCCCCTCAACGAAATATTAATATTTAAAGTTATTACTCAAAATTAAAAACTTCTCAGTTGGGAGATATTACGCTAAGCGAAGTAAGAACCGCAGGGGGTGGCTCCTTATCTTCATATCTCAACCCCTAAGCAATACTTTTATTTTATCCGTTTTTTAATGAAAATTTTTTTCCTCGGTTCGCGAATATCGTTAAATTATCATATTACTCCTGCAACGGCAAGCGAAATCGCCTTTGTCCATTTTCTTTTCCTTTTTATATCCTTTTCTTTTTATACGCAAAATTTACATTCTTCTACTGTTTCAATTAATAACTATTAAACTCATTCCCCCAATCAAGCGATGTTTTTCGCGTGCGACGAAACAAATACAGAGAAAGCGACAGGGAAAAAAAGAAAAAAAAAAGATATTTACAACGTTCGACATTATATTTTCTTTTTTTACAAATAAGACCTGCTGAATCTTTTGTGAAAACGTATATTATTCTTGTGACATCGGTTATAAATCTTGAAATGTTTGCTCAATAAAATAATTTTGCAATGCCTCAAAAACCTAATTCCCTATTTACACGTTATATGACTTTTTCAAAGCACCATGCAAGTAAAAGACATATACATTAAAAAAAAACAAAAAAAAAATAATTATGATTCCTGCAGGTAACGAGAATCCCCTAAAATGTAATAAAGTATCATTAAGTCGAAGAAGAAACGCATGATGTGTTTTTTTTTTATATTTTACTATAGTATTTTAAATTAATACAAAAAAACTTACCGCGTTTGTGTAAAAATAAATAATTTTCAGTGATTTTTTGTTGCACAAAATATCAGCATTGTCGGTTATTCTATTATTCTGAAAAAGACTGGAAGAATGAACACGTTGAAAGAAGGGGCAGTGTCCTTTCTAGAAAATATAGATACTTCTCTCTCCCTCCCTCTCTGTATGTGTGTGTGTTTATATATATATATATATAAATATATAATCTGTGTATATCTATATGCACACACACACATGAAAAAGGTTAAAAAAGAAAAAAAAAAATCTTAGAGTTCGTTAATTTTGTTCAAAATTGCCTAAGGTAAAATTAAATACAAACACGAAATATGATTTAATTTTTCGTATCACAGTCTCTTCGTAGAATATCATACGATTATTATTACATGACTTAAAAATGAAAAATGAATTTTCTCGATTATTGGCAATGAACAACTGAAGCGACACAAATTCGTTTTAAGACTGTATTTCGGTTAAATGTATTACATGTTGTAGCAGAAATATAAATCGGAAAAATAGTGGTGATATTTTTTATTTTCTTTGCTTCAAACGTAACCCGGGCATTCATACTACATGAAAATGTCCGTCATTCATCCTAAGTAAAAATAAAGCTGTGTAATACAGCAAAAAGCAGCAATTTTTATATTTTTGAGATTTAATTCTGTTTGTGAGTGAAGAAATCCAAGAGCCGAGACTAGGAACAATGGTGGAGGCGCGATTGAAGCCTAGGAAACGCCATTTACTTTACAGACATAATAGAAAACTTGAGCCGAAAAAAGATTTTAACGTAGCGGATAATTTGGATAATTTAATAGAAAATTTCGCTCCCCAAACACTACACCAACAGGGCCATTTTATATGTATACGTATACATGAATAAATATGTACAAAAGGAGAAAGGAATTTCAAAAAAATAATTAATTTTATTCATTCGAAAAAATAACAAAAAAATTATATTCTTAAAAGTAATGATTAATCGACAGACTTGACGGAGATTATAAAAGAAAAAGAAATGTAAATAAAAATTTATCAGTTTTGAAAAGAAACAGAAACTTCAAATAGAGCTTTTTTTCTTTATAAAGTTATGTGGGACTATATAATGAAAACGTAAAAGCTGCAATTCAACTGAAAAAGAGGAATCGAACAGAAATGCCTCCGGGGAAAATATCGATAATAGCCTTTCATTTTCAAAATACACGATAGAGGATAAGGTAGATAAAACAAAGAAAGGAATATAATAGATAAAATTGTTTCGATAATTCAAAACAATTTTATACCGAGTATATACAGTTATATAATTCAGAACAGATAAATGGAGACGATGGTAAAAACCCTTCGGCGAGATATTTTCCCCGATGCCACATTATCAGAAAACCGCTGATATTTTATACAATCATTTTTCTTTTTTTCAACAGATTACGATGAGCAATCGGAATGCGTTAAAATTATCCTATGACAGTATCCGACTCGTGTGGAACTCGTTCAAAACATCTCTCGGCCCGGTTAACTATCGATCAAATTTCGGTGTAATCCCCGAAAGGTAATGCAGCTCGGATTATCTGAAAAGGGCAATTTTTTTTTTCTTTTTTAATTTGGGATGCGAACCATACGAAAAATAAAAAGATTAAAAGCAGTAAATATTGAATAAGAAAACGCTGAAATTTTCGTTTGAGCGACTTAACCCTTATTTACGGGCATCATTTCCCCGCGTCAGGTCTTTAGGTGGCGGCACCGGCATCAGGATCGAAACGCGGGTTTGCTTCAGAATCTGCGGCGGCTTTCTAATTCGAAAAGCAAAATGCCACTCATACAAATGAATTGCATTTAAGCTAGCGAGAGCGTACGCTCAAGTTTTGGCATGCGGAACGAAAAGCGTATTCTGACTGAACGGAAGCCTGCGAAACTCTTGCCGGAAAAAAAGAAGGCATTTGTTCGCATCTAAAAATGAACGCCATTTCGTTCAGTTATAAACGGGAATGGTCGATATATATATATATATATATACATACACACACACATTTAAACCGCCGCACTCCACAGCTTGGGTGCTTAATATTTTTCCACTTTTCTCCACAGGTGAGAAGCGAAAAACGACGGGTCCCAAAACGTCAAATGACTTACTGGCACAGTGCTCGATAATTCCGTGACTCATATAAGAAACAGGAGTTTTCAAAGCCTCCCGTCCACGACAACGATACCGAGAAAATTTTTAAAACTTTCATAAATTTTCCAATTCAATTCTTTAGGATTTGAAATAAAGCCAAAAAGTCTTTTTGGCTGAACGAAAAAGCGAGGAAGTCGTCCAAGAAAACTCCGCAAATTGTCTTAAAAATCCATTTCTGCTTTTCCTCCCTCGACGCTGCGAGACGCACAATGCAAAACAGTTTCTCCCCCCAGTAACTGCACTTATCGTAAGACCCTTATGTAATTCGTTTATTTGGGTTAAATCGGATAAGAGAGCACAGCTTGAAGCGCAGCAGAAAAATGTAATGAGATAAATTAAGCAAATTAACGTTAACGGCAGGAACTGCATCGATTTCAGCCAACGGAGAAAGGTTTTAATGTGACTGGGGGTCGGTAAAAAAAGCAGGTCGATGTGACCTCTCTGCCCAGAAAAAGGATTAGCTAAATGTGTAGAAAAAGCGACTGGATATTCAGAAGCTCGTTTTATAATTAAATAATAAAGTTATCTAATGGACATCTAGCTCGCCTAAAACCCTTTGGGTAATTCAATAAATTATTGTATAAATATTTGATGAATCGAAAAAACGGGCATTAAATACGAATACTTCTCTGCTGCATCTTATGCGCGACCCGCTGCAATTAGCAATTGTGGAACTTTGCGGTAATTGAAAATTTTATAAATAAAAGTCAAGCTTGAAAGCGGGACAAGACCCAGATCATGTATGATATTTTCGAATGCCTGCCAGATCGTGTTACTGCATTCTAGTCACAAACACGAGAGAATATCATTCAATGTAATAGAAAATATTAAGCGAAGCTGCCGGTCCTTGTTAATGATTTCATAAAATAGTAAATAAAACTCTTGAAAAAGGGCAATACAATCTATGCAAAATTAAAGATTTTCATCAGGTACGGGAAAAGAAAAGTTACGTAGAAAAAAATAATTTTTTTTTTTTTTTACATTTTAATACCTAAGCAGAACAATATAAAGTCAAAATAAAGAACTTTACGCGGAGCCAAATACTCTTTTTCCAAGCGACTTTTCCTTTTCGCAGCAGGTTTTCAAATTACTCTTCTGAAAACTGTCGATTTCTGCAGTTGCAGGATAAAAGTCCAAATGAAATAAGGCAAAAATTTCGTACATTCGTGTGCGTGTAGTGTGCGGGGCGAATGAAGAACTTTCTGAACTGTGAAGAACGAGGCTGAGCTTCCCGTTCGAGCGAAAAGGTTTCGAAGGGAGGCAGGATTTACTGAAGCTTCATCCCAGGGATTCTCATATTCTCCCGTAATCCCCGAATCGATCAACACAAACACGGGATGCTTAAGAGCGGAATTAAGTCACGTTTGGATCAAATGTAACATCCTCTCGGGGACCGGCACCGACATAAAACATTAATGCGAAAAAGGAGGAAAAATAAAAAAAAATAAAAAAAAAAGGAATCAAACGGGTACGCAATTTGGCGCAGGGGATGAAAGCAACTTGGAGGGATGGAAAACTCCTCGGGACAAATTTTTTAACGAATCGAATTAGCTTTTCTGTGACTAATGAGGATTAGAGTCGAATACAATGAATACAAAATTAGCGCAGATGGAATAGGGCAATTAATAAAGTGCTAAAAGTGAAAACAATCCCAGAAAATCGGAGGTAAATTTTAAACCCCCTGTTGAAAAGCTTAAAAAGGAAGAAATACGAGGCTTTTAAGATTTTAATTGGTGATCCTCAAATCTGGGAAAGGATGAGAAATCTCGCGCATTTAAATAGGCTATTATTTCAAAAGACAATTCCCTAAAAATGAAGAGGAAAAAAAAAAATCAAAAAATCCGAAAAATTTTCCCGATATCCCATGTATCATCGGTTCCCAGGATATTTCATCGTTCTGGCGAGATCAAAGCGGATACACACGAGAAAAAAAAAAATAATTCCTTTGATGAAAACACAAAAGGTAAATAATCGATTTACATAAGGTTATGATAAATAACTGGTAATATTTAAACGAGAAAAAAAATGTTTAGATGTAAAACACAATTAAGGCCGAAAGGGCAAAAAGCAAACAATCCAAAGGCGGAGGAGAAAGTAGAAAGAAACAGGAATAACATTAAAATGTTAATTATCTGAAAACAGCAGCTAATTCAACATTTTTCCAACATAATAAGTAATGCGTACATAAAAGGTAGGAAAATAAATTTTTAAAAAGTTTTAATTGATGATTATTATAATTATAAATAATTATTATAATGATAAATAATTACTATAATTAATATGATGATGATGATTATTATTATTATTATTATTATTATTATTATTATTATTATTGTTATTATTATTATTATTATTACTATTATTAACATTTATACTAAAGCCAGATAACAATCTAAAACAGCGAAAACAAGAAAGATGAAAAAACAGAGTTGAGGAGGACAAAGAAGTTAATAAACTAAAAGCCAAAGCCGTGGAAAAAAATTTTAAAAACTTTTTGCTCAAATATAAAACAACAGTGAAGAGAAATTCTGAATTGTTAATTAATGAGCTACATGAAGAATTAAAAGCGTTAGATCGTATTTGAGTTAACAGAAAATGCCGTTAGAAAAGGAAGGATATAAATTTAATTCTTATTACAGACGGGTTTTTTAAAGAACTCGGGGATTCGAGGGAAAACAATGGGAGATGATATTGTAGTGTTTACTTATAAAAAAGTAAAACCGACTGGAAAACGATTACCGAAAATATAAATCACTTGAACAAATACAAACGTCCAAAGGGAAACGAACAAAT